>WBND01000182.1:259581-270092 GCA_013398595.1 Tychaedon coryphoeus
CGGGCAGGGAGGGCAGGCCGGGGCGGTGTCGCAGCCGGGGCCGCCCCGCCGGCCGGCGCTGCCCGGGGCGCGCTGCGGGCGCACCGAGGGGGCGAGCGAGGCTCGCAGGGTGGCCCCGGTATAGGGTCGGAGAGAGCGAGAGGCAGGGGCGGTATTCATCAGGGTACCGACATGCTGCCACTTGGGCACCTGCTTGAGCTGCGGTTTCGTTTAACCTGCGAGGTTACCGGCCGTGCCGCCTCCGCCCCGGCGGCGGGGCGTGCTCGGGGGATGGAGGGTCTGCAAGACCAGCGTGTGCCCCCGCACCTGGTGGTTTGCAAGGAGGTCCTGTCCTGAGGAGGTCTCACTATTCTCAGTGTGGGTCCGTTTAGACTTCGGCACCTTCTCGTGGGGCTGGCCCCGGAACCACCAGTTCTCACAACCAGCGATTGGGCAGGTAAAGCCCTGCTGCAGTCCACAGACAAAACTGCGCCCAATACAGCCATACCCAAGACAGCTGTGAAGTAACCAGTAGCAGTGTAAATGCACCAAACTGAACTCCACCATCAGCTGGAAAACTTCAGGAATCTGTATATAATTGTTCAGCTAACCTGAGCCATAGTCCCTGCTGGTAGAGATAACTATTACCTGTAGGACTTGCACTTACACATTATTGGGTGGAAAACACAATTCCTAGAAGTTATGGAAAAGATCTATACGAACTACTTGAAGTCTCACAATGGAAGGTCTTTCTGGAAAACTCATGCAATATGGAAAGGCAGATTGAATCAGAATCTGAAACTAGGTTTCTACTTCACAATTCTTAGTGATTTCTCCTCTTGAAGAGACTTCTGCCTGTCCCTTAGACACCAAATAATGACCATCATGCACAAAAGATGTTTTAATATTGTTTTTCAGTATTTTTGGACTGAAGACATTAAAAAAAAATCTTCCCACATCAGGCCTAAAACGGACAAAACAGTGAAAACCCAATATATACTGAGTTCCTCATTTTCTTGGCTGAATTTTTTTGACTTGTTTATTTTCAACATACTCTCCTGGAGTGAGAAGGTTTGAAAGAAGCAGTGGCTAGCCAGCATTTTGGTTTTTCAGCATTTGGACTTTGAAACAAACAAAAGAAAAAAAAACCCAATGTTGGTCTAAGTCCTTGTCTATATGGTAAAAGAAGAGCAGAGAGCAACATTGACTGCAAAACATCAAGGCAGAAAGAATATACTTCCTAAGTGGCCCGGTTATACAACTTTAGTGAAAAATCAAATCAAGATGGGAAGGGGAGTAAGGGGGAAAAACATAGATACAATTCTTGACACAAAGAGTTACAGATGCATATTTTAGATTTCTTGACAGACAGCGCACGATATCCTTTCTCAGGTGCTCTGAAATGAAGCTGAGGGGATAAGCCCCAGGCAGGGCGGGGAGGAAAAGCAAGCCTCGCGGAAGAACAGCTGAGGAAAGGGAGATAGTATCGGCGGCAGTAGCTCGGTTTTTCCTTAAGGGGTCACTACTTAGCAAGGAGGGAACCTACTTCAGCGAAATGTAAGGGGCTCTGGTGGCTAGCGAAGTCTACTTTTAAATAATCTCGATATAACCTGGTTTTCTGTGCTCTGCAAAATCTAAAGACTCAAACATTATCTTCAGACAGTATTCATCAGTATTAAACCATCATTCCAGGGAATTATCAGCACTGAGGTACCATGAGCAAGACAGAGGGTGCACCCCCACTGCGGGAACGCATATCCATGGTTTCTATATTCTAAGAATCTAAGCATTCATGTTTGTAAGATTTTTCAGACTCAATCTGCCCAACACCCCACCAAAGACCCTGCTTTCGAAGATGGGATGCTGTGGAAGGACCCCAGCAGCCCAAGAATGCATTCAAAATGAAAGCCTAAAGAATGAAACTCCAGATGAATTCCTGCACCTTGTCTTTTAGAAGTGGGAAATTTCTCAGAAAAACATACCAGAAATCTCAGAAATGAGCCTCTTATTCCGAGAAGAAATACTGTAATTAATTTTATACAATGTGTCATAGATCCACAGCTGAATGGTGTGATTTACTCCTGTATACACCAATGCCAAAAAGGTGGTATTGCTTACAGCACGTAAGTCTGCCTCTCCTTCTCTGCTGTTGCCATCAGTGAGATACTTCTGCAGAGTGGGTAGCAGCTGGTTCAGCACCATGTTAACCCAGCCATTTTACCCCCTCAGTTGCAGAAGTGTGGTAAAGAGCTGGCTTGTCAGAGGTTGGTCAGAAGATGCCCAGTGTACATCAAACTTCTGAGCTAGTACAGCACAGTCTACATCTACTGTAGTAGTTCCAGATCTTGAAATACTTTAACTGTTCCTGCAACCAAGGACCACTTTGGACTTCCTGAACTAGAGAGGTGGGACCATCTACATGATTTCAGTGGAATGGGAACCTTAGCTCAGACATATTGCACAATCTCACAAAAATTGCACAGTTACTTGCAGAACAGCAGTTAAATGTTCATATAAATCAGTTCATCATAGGACAGGTAAAAAGGAGTGCTGCTTGTTACCAGTACACAGGTAGAGACTGTGTATGGAGCTTTTACATCTCTTTGCTATTTCCACGTCAGCTTCTTCAGTACAAAAGCTAAGCTCTGCCTGTGTCCGGGCTCATCTCATTGTTGGTAGTCTGGCTCTTCTGGACCTCTGCACTACGTGAACTTGCTTTCATTGCATGAAGTGAATGTAGAATGCTGCTAAGTCTGATATTTCACTCACATATACATCTCTGCAAAATGCAATGCAAGCTTGAAGAGAAGATGAGTAAACAAAAATAAACAAAGCGTGCTCCAGAGTAACAAACAGTTGAATATAATTTCAACAGTCTGATTTTCTTTTGTTTCTAAGTTCATTTTTACAAATACACTGACCATACAAAAGAGGCCTAAATACAAATACTTTGAAATTCCTATGCCTTATCAAGAAAGAAAAAAAATGGTTTAAAACTACTTTTTTTCCTGTACAGAAAATGTACTAATTTAACAAAATCAGTTCCCAAATTGATAATTAAGTCAATGGTTTAATCCTGTTCTCATTCTTCCATAAACTGGGGACTACCGTTTACTTTTTTTTTCATTTTGTGCTCCTTAAAACCCATGAAGACAAGTGGAAAATGATCTACATGAACTGCAAAATTTTCTGTTGCCCTCCACTGGTAGCAAGAAAAGAGTAAGAGCCGTCATCATAAACAGACTGAAATGGAAACGATGTATTGTAAACATAACTGTGAATGAAACACAATCTTAAATTTGATTTGAAATTTTGTCAGCAGCTAAGCACCAGGTCTTTGACATGAACTCAGCTGAATCAGGACAACAGTACCTTTTGTTCTACTGACATTTTGAAGATGCAAATCTTGATTACACAGAAGTATCCTAACAGTGGTTTAAAGGTCAAGGCAACATCTTTGGCAACAGCAGCAATTGTGACAGGTGATGACGTCCCATTAACGTCTCTTTCAGGAAATGGCACATTTCAGAGTTGTTTGTACATGTATCTGTATATATGTTGCTATAAAACAAGACCTGATATCCTCCAATTTGCTAACAATTTTTACAGACTCAATTTTTGAAACTTCAGGAAACTTTCACAGCAAGATAAATGGGTACTTTAGCACCTAATGTTTCAGGATTTTCTACATCATTCAGTCCCAACTATAAATGTATAAATATATACATATATACAATGCCAGCCCCATTAATGTGCAAGACATTATGCTGTTTGGTGTGGGCTGAATTTCTCTACAGACTACTACAATCCTGAAATCCATCGTTAGTTATAACCCAGGATATGGCATCTGAAAATAACTAAGCAAAAAGGCATGGAAGGTGAAAATCTATTAATAGGAATTATTTGGTTTTCCCTGCTTGAATCCAAACTGGCAGTGAGGACTGTTCTGAAGATTGACAACTCTCTCATTTCATTATTGTGACTCCACTGACTCATGTTCAGTCCAGACTCTTATGGAAGTAAATCCAAATTTATTTAAAAAATGTGTATTAAAACTTCATTCAATTTGTGTGTGGATATTCTAATTCAAGACTAAAAAAATACAAAATTACGTTCAGATCAAGTAAGGTAAAGAAGTCTAATCACATTAAAAGCACCTTTGATTAAAAATGCTGAAACAGAGCTATAATGTGGTTTAACAAATTCACATTAAATACACAGCTGTTTTGGACCCAGACTGATTTTCATCTCTGTGGGCAAGAGTTTAGTGGCCAATCATGATAATCCATCGTCCTGGTGTACTCGTGAGGGACCAAAAGTTGTTCCAAATTAGACTGGCACATTCTGTGCATAAATCTGTGGTTAATTCATACCCCATCACAATCAGCATTCTTATCTCTGTGGTGACAAATCTCAGAACGAATGCTGGTCCCAGCCCTCTCCAAGCCTGCACTCTCATGGCCAGCAATCTCACAGTGTGCTCTGCCCAGTGGGTCTGGTAATGTTGTTTTGTCTCTGAGCCATCATGTCACACAGTATGCCTTGTGTGTCTTAATACCATGAGGACAGTAGAGTTCTAGCTTCTCTGATCCCCTGCAAGCCCCCTCTGCTGCAACCACAAGCTGGTCTGTCCTGCAGTAAGCTGACAGAGAGCTCTGGCACCATCATTCATCCCTGACATATTGCAGGAGCAAAATTTATGCTCTTGGGAGGATGCAATTTACTGAGGTGTGTTATTATCCCAGTGCCCCTGATGAGATCAGCTGACTGAGGGGTCTCCAAGACTCCACTTCAAGCTGCCTTTCCTCCACAGGCTCTGTGAAGGAACAACTTGCTTTTGGAATCAATCAGAGCAACATAAGCACTCTGGAGCATTTTCTGCCCACACCATCATCCAAGGTGTTTACAGCCTTCTCTAAGAGATTATCTCAGTGGTATGCAATCTCCAAGATATAAAATCTTTGAAATACCCCTGTGGGAGTTCTAGCTTTTTTCCTTACAGAAGTGGAACAGGACTTAGAGGGTATTTAAAGCAAGCAAAAAGCTCCCAGCTTTGGAGCTCCAAACTCATCATAATCTGGTCATCAACACAGTATCTTGAGCCCTGCACTCAGGCTTCATGTTCATCACCTGAGAACTGTACAGTATCTGATGGTGGGAATCACAAATGCCATGTCTGCTAAGCAAGAAACTAACAAAGTGTTAACAATAAAATGCAATAGTGAGGATTTCTCACTGAATGTTTGGAGGCTTTCAACTCCATGCTGCAAGGAGGTGTCTTCACAGCTCCAAAGTGAAACAAAAACACCAGAGAAAGATAAGATATTATTTGAAAAGTATTGTAACAAAGGACTGCCTCCCTTCTGCATGTGCTTACAGTTCAGTGATAGCAAATGTCCTCTTCCCAGGAAGGAGAAACCTGAGCTCAATCTCTTCATGTGCTTGAAGAGATGCAAGTGCACTTCTCTCATCTCTCAGGAGACAGTCAGACTCTTAGGCAGTTTTGCCAGAAATTTTGGACTGGTGAAATACTTTGGAGAGCAGGAACTGGAACTGAAACCACGCTTTCTCTCACATAAGCTCTCAGACCAGTACCATGCTTTCTTTCTTTGTCTCTCTCCCAGTACACGATGGGACAACTTAGACTAGACAGACTAAGGATATTCTTTCGTTTAAACATACCAACAAGCCTAGCACCATAGACCACACATGCAGATACACATTTTTTGTATGGATTTCACTGAGAGCTCAGCTAAAAGTCCTGCAGTTAAATGCAGAAATTGTTTGGATCCATTCTGTCATTAATATACAAAATGAAGGATGAGACTTCCCCTATGTACATACCTACTCACACACACGTGTTCACAGCTACTCCAGAACTTCCCTGATTCAACTGGAGCTTTTGCTCCTCATGAAAATCAGTTAGATGACCAGCTGTAAACAAAATATATCGCTTGTGGGGAGAGGGCTCTCTGTGTGGGCTTTGTTTTCCCAATAACTCTTCTTATTTAAGTCCCAAGCAAAAATGAATAAATAGAGTGTTGAGAGGATGTACAGTCACTGTAGTTTTGTTTTAAGGTTTTTTTAATCCAGCAAGAAAATGAAGATGTGTCTAATCAAAGCCTGAAACAGTCTTAAGATTACCTGCTGTCTTATCTATGTAAGAAATTTATATCCATAGCTAACAAATCTTGACTCTTTAGCTCAGGCTTCAAAAATTTCTGTGATTAATTGCAGCATCCATGGTAAAATCCATGGTTTAGTAGGCATTGTATCAAGCACAAGATTATTTCTATAACAACTCTTTTGCTTAAAGCCAGACACACACTTAGGTACCTTTCACAAATGGGGTTTCGGAAAAATCATTCTTTCAGAAAGTTTTCATGCCTTTCCCTTTCTAAATAAGTAGAACTTTGGGTAAAGTGTGTCTGATATGCCATTCCTCCTATCAAAGTTTCTCAGCTGCAGCCTTTACTGAGAATTTTCTGTAAGCAATATGTTGTTTTCACTGAGTTGTTTCAGAAAGTTGCATGCATTTCCCATCACATCCAAGCAAAAGATAATTTTGGTAGGCTTGCCTCAAAAAGAGAAATATGGTGTGCAGGGGTATAATTTCATGCTGTGAAATAAGGATTGAAGTGAAAGGTTAAATAGGAAACTAGTCAAGTGGTAAATTAAAGCCCAGGGAAATCCAGTTATTTCAAGCCTCAAAAAATAATGCTTTAAAATTGTGTTTAACACAGTGCACTGGTGGGTAGGGTGGAGGTGCAGACAGGCCACTGTGAAACTATGTATTTATCTGTTTTGAACCCTGCCATCCACAGCAGGCAGGGAAGATGAGGGGGAGAGGAGTGGGTGGAGGGAGGAATGTACCCCAAATACATCTAGGGACTCAGTAGTTGTCCTAGGAACATGGTACCTGGTTGAAATACAGGAGTTGGGGTACAAAAAGTTGCTCTCTACACACCTTGTTCTTGTAATCTCCTTTTGGAACCTGCTCCTGGCCAGTATTAGAAAATTGATATTAAGCTGGATGGGACTTTTGTTTGAGCTGATATGACCAGTTTGGTATTCTTTAACTTTGCATTCAATTAATCAAGTGCCTAAGGTTTCAGGTCACTATGAGCCTTCATTATATTTTTAAAAGCTGGTAGTGACTTTAGTGATATCTGAGTGCTGGTTTAGAGTTGACAGGAACTTGTTACTTCTTCCCAGACTACTTACTTTCCAGTTCTTCCATATGATGTCCTGTTAATGTCCATATAAGTCCTGTTGCCTTAGCCTTCCCTCACTGTTATGGTGATGGGATCCTCACTGTCGCTGTCTCATAGCTCCTAATTTTGTGGCATCAGAAGTTACAAAGCTGTATGCCAAATCAAAGTTTGCCAAGGAGGAATTAAAGCTACATTTTAAAAAGTTGGTGTTTTGGGGCTTTTGTCATTGTTTTTCGTTTTTGTTATTATTTGTGTGGTTGGTTTTTTGTTTCTTTGTTGTTTTGGTTTTTGGTGTTGTTTGGGGTTTTGGGTTTTTTTAAATGGCTTTGCAAAATCACAAATGTAGGTAGTATGGGTTGAATAATGGTGGTGGGAAAATTGAATTCAGCATAAAATATCAGACAAAAGGCAAAATATAACTTTGTTTGGAAAAAGATTTGGTAAGGAAGTTGGTGAATATAATGTGAAAGTTGAAGAAAAATCCAGAGGTCAGACCCCTGGGGATTGAAAATGAGTATGGCTCCTTTTAAGTCCATGGAAATAGTGATTTTCCTGCCTAAAAATTGTCCCTAACACATCATGAATGCTTCCTGTTGAAACCTAGTTATAGATAACTAATAGTTTTCTGTTTGCTGACCAATTCCTCCCTTTCTAAAGGAGGTCTGAATATGGAGCCAGATGGGAGAGCCTCAGCAGTGTAAGTGTTCTGATGTAATCACACTGGTGTGATTTCCTCTGTGGATAAAACTTTCATGAAATATTCTTTAGACAGAACCCTTTCCAGATTCTCAGGTCATGCACACACACACAAAATACTACCCAGAAGGTGCTGTGGGGCCACGCAGATCCCAGTAAACACAATACTTCAGCGTGGTTGAAGACCTAAATACATGTATATTTAGGGTTCCTTTGGATCATTGAAAAATTCCTACATGCTGTACTGCCAAGTTTCAGTGCTTAAAAACACAAATAACTGGAACCTGGGTACTTCCTTTTGGGGCAAAGTTTTTAAAAAACCTTCATTAATCCTACCCCTATGAAAACAATGCAGAACATAGTTGTCAGGGAATAAAATTTGTGGTGCCTCTGTCACTAAATTCTTTCAAGTGGTTTTAATTGACTCATAAAACATTCAAAACTGAGCCAAGACAGGAATCCTATTACCCTAAATGTACTGGTTCTATACAGCTTGCTAGTAAAGCACTGAAAGTTGTGGGAGCACCTCACTGAGCAGAGAAAGGAAGTATTTTAATGGCAATTCCTCCTGCAAGTTTACTCATGGGTTACAATTGACAATGAATGTGCTATTCCACAAGCTCAGACCTTTGCCTGTTCATGATTAACCCACAGAAAGACTGCAAATATGTTGGTAATAGGGGAGCATATGAAAGTGGTATTTGTTAATTTGATTGCTATGTGTAGCTCTACGTGGGCTCATTATGCCCACATTTAATCCTGTAGTTTGCTCCTGAACTAGTCACCACAGCTGCCACAGAGAATTTGGTAATATAGAGTCACCACCTCAGCTATGGGACTAATAACCAAATTCTCAAAGTTTATATCTGGGGATGGGAAGGTAACATTTATAACCAAAACCAAGGTGTGAACCTAATCAAAGGGCAGACAATGACCACTGTTTCAACTCCATACTGACCTCTTTCTCTATCAAGGGGTATTAAATATTCTGTCTTCTGTAATATTTCATTCTGCAGGTAAATGGTGGTCAGCCTCCTATTATCATTCATTAAGTTTGCCACTTTGATTATGTGGTATCTCCGGAGAAAAAGACTCTATAACAAAAGCAAAGAGAATACAATTGACTACACCCTGGTGATTTGATAAGAATCTGTCAGTGAAAGCAATTTCCTTAAAATATTCTGTGTTGTGCCAGTATATGATGTGTTCCCACTGAGCAGTCATAGGACAACTCTAGTGAAAGCAACATATTGAACAAAGAAAACTAAGAGAGGATATTTTTGTCAAGTTTCTTCACAAGGGATCAGTTGCCCAAGGGCACTGACCAACACGATTCCAACGGACCTTGAGAGTAAGTCACCCAAGAAAATTACCCCTAAGGAATGCACACTTCCAATACAGTACAAAAAGAACTACCAAAACAATACCTGATTTTCTTCTCTCAAGGAAGAACTTCTATTCTTACACAGGGTAAAGAAATTAAAGACAATTGACTTGCAAGCATTAAACTCAGCTGTGCAGTTCTCAGTGTTGCAGGATCATGGTAAGCAATAAAACAAATTGGAGGCATTCTGCTCTCAGCCCATACTGCAAGGAAATTGGAAGAGAAAATATTGTGTATTCAAGAGTTTGGGAGCTTGATGGAAAGCTGGGTATTTATTTTAACTGCCTAAGAAGACTCCAAAACAGCTTCTCAGTAGACTGACTTCTGAGGGACAAAGAGAAGGAGAGAAAAAGTAAATGGCAATCCAAAAACTCAAATGCAAATATCAGGTGATTATAGCATGACTTTTCCATGTCATTCCAGAAATATGAACAAAAACCAGAACATGAGACAAAGGCAGGGTCCAAAAAAGAAAATTGTCAGGAAAGGAATAAAAGCACTTCTGCACTCTGTGCAAAAGTCCTGAAAATCTAGGCTGTCTAGTGCCACTGTGCTCCCTTTCCCTGGCTGCAGGATGAGCAGCATTCAGCATGCCACATTGCCTTGCAGGCTTCCCCATGTGCTCCTTTCAACTTCTGGAGGCAGAACTGGAGTCCTCTCAAGTTAATGGGAGGAAAAAATCAGTTTAGCCTGTGTTTTTCAAAAACCTTATGAAAAACCTTACTAGAGCCTCACTGTACAGACAGTTACCATTTAACAAAGTAATGGATAAAGAAATCTCTTGTGTGCGTGGGTTGAATTGCAGTCTGCAACAGCAGATGGTCCAGCAGGTGCACGACTTGTCTATGGCAACAGGATGCAAAAGATATTAAAGAATCTGATGAAGTGTCTGATGGTCAGGGACACCTTAAGAAAATAAGTCACATTGATACAGATCCCAGTGTTCTGGCAAAAAAGAGTCAGTAATGAGAGAACTATCCTGAGTAAAGTGCTGACAGAGACAGGCTAAGCTGCACTAGTTTGTTGGGAATAACTAACTAGCAAGAGTTGCTGTAATAAAATCAAAATAGTTAAGGATCAGTAAAGCAATCAAATGCAAATGCTGTTCCCTGTGAACAACTGGAGAAGGCAGGCCTAGTTTTGAAAAGTCACTTTTCTGAACTTACTGTAGTTTCTCAGGTAAACTAATGGCTTTGGCAGGCTGTAATGTGATGAAGAGAAAGAAACTGTGCTGTGAC
>WBND01000182.1:271004-294617 GCA_013398595.1 Tychaedon coryphoeus
GCATCAGGAAGAGCATTGCCTGCAGGTCTGGAGAGGTGATCCTGCCCCTCTGCTGTGTCCTGCAGAGGCACATCTGGAGTGCTGTGTCCAGTTCTGGGCTCCTCAGGACAAGAGAGACAGGGAGATCCTGGAGAGGGTCTGGGGGAGCAGTGAATAGGATGGGGTGAGAGGAGTACCTCATTTGTGGGGAAAGGCTAAGGGAGCTGGGCCTGTTCAGTCTTGAGAAGAGACAACTGAGAGGACACCTCAGCAATGTCTGTGAGTGTCCGAAGGAAAGATGTCAGAGTGTAGAGCCAGGCTCTCTTCTCAGTGGTGCCCAGCAACAGGACAAGGGCAATGGCAGGAACTGATGCACAGGAGGTTCCACCTGAACATGAGTAAGAACTTCCTTACTGTGAGGGTGAACATGAACTGGAACAGACTGACAAGACAGGCTGTGAAGTCTCCCTCCCTGGAGATATGTAAGCATCATCTGGGTGAAATCCTGGGCCATGGACCCCAGGGAGACTCTGCTTTAGCAGACAATTTGGACCAGGAGGATGTAGTCCTTTCCAACATGGCCCATCCTGTGATTCCATGGTTCTGTGAAAGGGAGTCCTTCACCTGGACCAGGACAATCCCAGAGACCCCTACAGGCTGGGTGGAGAAGTGATTGAGAGCAGCCCTGAGGAGATACGATTTCGGGGTGATGGTGGATGAAAATTCAGTTTTGTTCCTTTTTCAAGGACATTGACTCATTGATTCAAGACAGCACTGATTTGATCCCACCAGTACTAAACTCCCAGTAGTGGTCATTGGGCCAGATTCTGCCTGCAGTGGCAGCAGATGACTCCCAGCATTAATAGGAATGCCAATGTGTGGGCTCACAGCTCATGCTGGAGCATTTCACTGCCTGTGAAGCAGTGTCCAGGGAGGTTGGTCACCACCACAATGAAGGTCATAGGTGACTGTGTGCACACAGGGGATACCTTGCTCCCTCTTTCTGTTCCTCATGTGCTCTCTGTCTCCAAGTTCTTCAGTGCCTCTCAGCTTTCTTGGGAATGGACATGCTGAGGGAAGTTACTCCAAAAACTGAAGTTTTGGTGTTTGGAGTAAATGTGAGGCCTAAAGAAATCAGTAGAGTTGCAGAAACAAAGGAATATAAAGATGCCATAAAACTTTCCATTCAATAGAATAAAAACGGGGCATAGTCCTCTTTGACCTATCACTGTGCTGTTGACAAAGAGGGGCAAAATTTGGAGTGTGTTAGGCACAATTGAAAGGACATGAGAGCAGAACTGAAATACCCCAAAGGACTATTCCTGGAAGCCAAGATAAACTTAGAAAGCAGGACACTGGTGTGGAGGTAAAGGTAAAGATTACAGATGAAAAAGATTACAGATGAAAAAGATTACAGATGAAAAACTCTTTCTGACCTTTAGCAGTGCATGGATTTCATGGTTTTTCTGGTACATGGGTTTCAATGCATCTGAGTTTAAAGTACATAACTACATATACAGCATGGCTGGTGCTCCACCCAAACAAAAAAGTCTATGATAAGAAATTTTGGGAAAGAAAAGGAGAAGAAAACATAAAACATCTCTGCCAAACATGTTTTACAGCCACATTAAAAAGCCCCAAGCCATGTGCAGTTCTTGTTCCTGCATCTGCTCTGGGTAAAGTACAGAGAACAAGACAGATGGTTGAAGGCATGCAGTCTGGTGGATGTGGTGGAGTCTCATGCACACCATATAATTGGAACAGAGAGACAATTATTAGGGAATTACTGAAGTAAGGAACATCAGTAAAACATAAAGTGGCAGTTTCAAATACAAATCCTGTTTGGAATATGAAAAGGAGTACTTTTTCATACATAATTTAGTTAAATATATTGTGGAACACCTAATCATAGCACATTGTAAAAGGTAAAGAGTAGCATGGAATTCAAAACCAGTTTGATAAACTTAAGGGCAAAAGGTGATTCAGGAGCAGTGAATTCTAAACTCGTCATCCATAGGAATCAAGTTCTTGGAATCTGGGAAATCATTCCCAAAAATCCCTCTCTGTGTGCCACCCATGTCCTTATGCTCTTCTCTTGGCTAGTGTTGGGGCAGAATAGTGAGGTACACAGTCTTCTGGCCTCAACTAAGTAAGCTACATTTAGGCAAGCCACATTCTCCATATCATTGTTTTTGCTGACTCAGCTTGTCTCTTTTTTTTTATTATTTTTCAGTTTGTAAGTCCTACAGGGCTGATGGATTGTATAGGAGAGATGGATGGTCCCCTTAGGTCAGGGCCCCTCAGACTTCATCCAAGCACTGAGCTCTGTTTGGGGCCCCAGAGAAGTGACAGAGTGATAGAACAGAGGGGCTCCAGGAGGCGTCTGGCTGGTGGGACTGAGGAGAGGCTGGTTTCCCCTGGAGCAGAGACGGGTTTGGGGCACATGATGGTATCCTGGCAGTGGCTGGTGGAAAGGGGAGTGACAATGGGCATGAGCTGAAGCTAGAGGGGTTCAAGCTGGATATAAAGACATGCTTCTTTCCCACATGGATAGCTAGGCAGGGCAAAAGGAAGGCTAAGCCTTCTCTAATCCATGGAGGTTTCCAAGACCCAATTTAAAAAGTCCTTGTAAAGCCTGGGTAAAGTTCTTAAACTGTTTCCACTGAGCCCTCTGGGCCCAAAGATAATGTAAATGCTAATGAAATGCCATCATTTTGGTGTGTAATTTCTCCTAGCTTCTGAAATATATGTATTCAGGCCTTGCATTTATACTCATGGGAAAACAGATATTAGCTTCAACTTTCTCCTTAACAATAATTACCATTAGACCACTCCATTCCTGTCCTAAGAAAATACATTAACTCTGGCAAAAGCAGAGAGCAGGTTTTCAGCTGGTGTAAGTCAGTGCAGTGTCACCAGAACCAAAAGGATGTGCTGAGCTGCACCACTTCAAAGTCTGCCCTTACACACTTGTCAGCCTGCCCCTGACCACTGCCCTCGCTGGGGTGAGCTTGGGTGGGTGGTCAGGGAGGCCACACGGGTGCAGCACACCAGCAGGTGCAAGGCTGTGCCTGTGCTCCCACCGTGAGGAGGAGGTGCAGAGTTTGCACAATCTCCTCGCTCACGCTGGCAGAGCCTAGCCAGGCATCAAACACCGGCACCCGGCAGGGGAGCAGGAGGTGGAAGAGGAGCCTGGTGCTGCCTCTTCCTCTCGCTGAGCTGACAAAGCTCCCCTTTTCCTTCGGAGGGTGCTGCTGGATGGGCAGTGGGGTGCAGGCACACTTGTTCTCGTTTCGCCCAGACTGCGGCTGAGAAGCACCAAATTCACAATTATCAGACTGCAGTCCCCACCATGCCACGGCTCTATCAGCAGCTGTGCTGCAGGATCCTAAACAGCACACTACAGAGCTGCCTTCAGACTGACAGTGGGGTGCTGGCATGGCTGCACAGCTTCCCTTTCCTAGGGCACTTTCTTTAACACTAAACGTGCTCTTTAGAGAGGAACGGCCCTTGCCTGGGACTTGCTGACTCCAAACAAATTTCCTCCATTGCCACAGGTGCAGTATAATGCCAAATTTATCTGTTATGCAGAAATAGCAAAAGTCCTACCAGCAAGCTCGGTGTTAAACTGGCTTTGGTGTCCTCTGTGGGCCTAAAAAATGCTTGTGCATATTTTAGACCTTATCAGTGTCACTCTGCTTGCTATCCATATCCAAAATAAAGTATAGCCAGGCACCTGTTTTGCTTTGTCTGTTTTCCCAAAACAAAGTGAGAACACAGACAATACAGTGATGGAGCATTTAATCCATGTCCTCTAGCTGGAGCAGAAAAGAGTAAATGTCCTGGCTGGCAGCAACAGCTGTGCTTAGAGGAGGAGCTGGAGCCTGCCCTTTATCAGCATGGTTTCAATGATGAACAGGCTTTGGGTCTTCAAGCTAAATTCCTCCCAGAAGGAAGCTCCCAGCTGTAACACATCACTGCCACCCAGCAAATCAGTGCCTGGAGCATGATTTCTTAGGGACCCTGTTTCTCTATCCGACTTTATGCTGCTGTTTCTCCCACTTCCCTTTCCAAAATCCCATTTAAAAATGCAGATATTGGCTGGTAGGTACTGCAAGGTAGTGGGAGACGTTTTTTCTCATTTCCAGCAGTAAGTGAAGCCAGGCAGGATGTGTTTCCACAGAGGGACCTGTGGACACATGCACTGGCTGCTCATGGCACACACTCAGCAGAGAAGAATTTCCGTATGCATTTTGATGTTCCACCTGTGTCCAACCTCTTAACTACAAGACAGAGTGATTGAGTCATCTCATTTGTGTTAGTGGGACTACTCACTGTAGCACTACTCATCAGAAAAAGAGGTACTCCAGGCGGGCCACAAATATCTGATCATGCTTAAATTTGTGTATGTCTGCTTTAGGCATGACTTAAACACCTTCACATGATGCCTTATAACAGCCACAAGCGTCTGAAAAATCAGAGGAATGCAGGTGTTGCTGACTTGGTGGTGTAAGGAAAAAGCATAGGCCAGACAAACAAAGAAAACATTGCAAAGAAGAACAAAACCCAAAGAAAGAACAAAACCCAAAGACGAACAAAAACCAAAAGAAGAAAAAAGGAAAATAAAAAAAATTTGCAATACCTGTGTGGTTTTTGAGCTGGTCTATTAGTACCAGTAAGAACATTCTACATTTTTAATATAATGGACTGCCTCAAAAAGCATAGAAAATTATATTTATGAGGTACACACCCTGTGTACCTCATCTTCCCTATGTGTAAAATAGTTACTGAGTGGGAAAGGTACCACTATTTTTAATGTTTTGAAGAGCAGGAAACCAGGGAGAAGAGGTGTTTTTAGCTCTGTATTCCCTGTACAACAAAGCTCTCAGACTGAGACTGCATGGCAGTAATACTGTTCTTTTGAATCATGTGGATCACAGCTTTTAGGAAATGATTTGTGAAGAAACTTGTAAGATATTATATTCAATTTTTCTGCTTTTATCATTGTAGTGTATTATTTGTCCATATTGTTTCTGTTTTGCAGTTCTGCTAGGTGTCTTCCTAGTGGTTAGTGACAGCAGTATATGGTCACAGTTCAAGCATGATAGATGCATGCAAATCACACAAAGGTAATTCAAATTTTAGCAGGGTTGTCTTAGTCCCCACTGCCAAAGAGGAGGGAGTTTCTTCACTTTAGCTTGGTCATCAGATGTTCTTCCAACCCTGGCATTCACTCCACAGGCAGTTCATGTCCTGAGTGATTTCTTGGAAGTGCCAGCATTTCCTGGTGGAACTCCTTTCACCTCAAACAAGCTCACACCCTTCCTGTACAGCACACTGCAGGACACGTGCTGGGGCCAGTTTGTGCCTTGCAGCAATGTCCCAGCAGGCACAGGAGTTACCTGGATCACACCACTTTCCAAGAGACTCCCGAGCCAGACAGTTTTTAAAACTGTGTTTTGAAGAGCCAAGAACATCCCCCCTACATTGTGAGCAGCTTTTCCTATTGCCTTCATCCAAGCTGCTTTGAAGTGTGTGTGCACCCCATGAGTTTTCTTCTGGTTGGACCAGTGGGATGACAAAATTGAAAAGTGGGGACCAGGCAGTAAAATGTTGGGTACCAAGTGCCAGGTGAGGAAGGCTTCTGAGTCTAGAGTCTAGAACCAAAGTCTTCCGCTGATATCATGGAGGATGAATTTTACACAGAGCCCTGGGCAAGCTGAGGGGATTACAAAAGACCTCACTAATTGTTCAGTTGCCCTTTAGATACGTCCTTTAACAGCACAGGATCCTGCTGCTGTCTGCCAGCTCTTCTGAGGAAGCCTTTAGAGTGCTTAGTAACACCACTTGAAGAAACCTGAGCAGAAAGCAGCAGACTAAGTGAATCATGGAAAACATTTGCCTGATGAATAGCTAGAAAGGACAATATTTTTTTTCCTGGACAGATGTGTATTTTGAAGAGAAAAATAAACATTTTGGTTACTTTTCTATGATTCAGACTCTTCCTGCATAGATTTTCTTCAACTAGTGCCATGTGTCTGGGCCCTGATCTTCTCTCTTTGCAGAAACCAAGACAATCAGGCGTGAGTCTAGCATAAGCCACACACCTTCCCTCCCTTTTACCACCCTTCTTTATAGAGCTGTTTTCTGACTTTTTTTTTTTTTAAATCATAGGAGGGATAACCAAGGATTTCCAACTGCAGACTCTTTGGAAAAGAATGGTAATACTGCTGCTAAGGTTCTGTTACAGAGCTGTTAATTGTAATTTTCATATGTGCTTTTTCTCCCTGAAGATGCAAAAGAGTATGCCTGGCTGTCTCTCATAGCCAAAAAAATATACTGGCAAAGCCCAGTAAAACCCTCATGAGAAACAGCCTTGTGAAGGATTCTGGAGCTCTCAGGCGCTGGCACAGGCTCTATTCATGGTGGCATCCACCTCAACTTAACAGGCAGAACAACTGGCAAAGTGGGTTTTTTGTTTGTTTGTTTGAACTTGGGAAACAGAAGAGAGGTATGAAAACCATACAGATAGTAATTTTCAGAAAAAGGATGAAGCACTTAATGATCATGTCTCTTTATGATTGCCTAGTTAGACACAAGTCTAAAGCCTTTAATTTACAGAGAGGGATCTTTCTTTTCCTTCACTTTTTGTGCTGCCCAGCTGATACTTGTTCAGGATGGAAAATCACTGTTGAGACTTTCTTTGAAGGTACATAAATGCTCACATTAAGAAAATAGCTTCCTAGTTAGCTGTGTATGCCCTAGGGATCAGGTTTTTTTCATGTGCCTTTCACTCTATTTGAAGTCCAGTAGGAATCAGCCACTTGTAGTGGGGGCATTACCTTAATTACCTGGCAGCCAGGGAGCAGATAGAATGGACAGGCTTCCCATTCCCTGCCCCAGCAGAGCCATATCTGAATGCTAGCTGAGACCCTACCATTGCCAGGGGAAATTGCAGTGGATCAAAGGCACAAATTGGTGCAGTCTCCCTGCCTACAAACCAGAGCCCTAGAGGTGGAAAAAACCACCTTTCTCTTTTTACATATATTTGGTGTTGTTTTGAAAAGTCTCCTCTTAAACCAAACTAATCACTTCCAAACTGCCTGACAAACATGTACATATTAATTCATGTCACCCCCTGCCCATTTTGTGTGATTATTGACATGCATGGCTGAAATACCATTGATGTGAGTGAAATATGGCACCTGGAACTGTACTCAAGATGCCACTTTGGATTCTTACCTCTACAGGTAGTCGATGGCAGAAGTATTTTCAATATCTTAAAAGTTAATGAAGTTATAACCAGTGAAATCACCCCTTCTGTGCCATAGGATAAAACACTGTCTCCATAGCCTCAGAAGCCTTTGAGCCCTGAGGAAAACAACATATTGCTTGAAATATGACTGACTAAAGTCCACACTTAATTAATGTTTTTAAGAAAGAAGTAGGATGGGAGTTAAAAGCAAGGGCGTGCCGCATCCAATTTTTAAATTTTTGGGCACAGTGTAGAGAACAAAATCCATTCAATTGCCTTTTACACAGTATTCTGTACTTTCCATTAAATGGTCTCCAACTCAATACTACTTAACCCTTCATCTGAAGAATCAATATTTTGTTTACTTCCAGGCATGGAAAACCTGCCTAGTGCTTTAAGCAATGTCCACAAGCTAAGCCAATTTTTGATGCTCAAAGTCTCTTATAAATGGGATTTAATTTCCTCTCACCTGCAATCAGGATTAGATTTCTGAAGAGATCCTAGTACTGTTGCATTAAGATTAAGCTGTGGTATTCTTTGTAAGGAAAACATCAGCAAATTCCTGAGATGTGTTTCTCTAAAGATGAATACTGGATCCAACCCAAGAAGCCTAGAAGTCAAGAATTGTAGTGGATGAAGAAGTTATAAGGGAAAAAGTGTAATTTCTGACTGTTTCATGAAGGCTGCTCTCTAGGAAGTTGAACAGGCAGGTTCCGGTCGTAGAAATACTTCCTAGTTTTTGACTTTATAATCTTACAGTTCCTTCAATACAACTTTTAAATGTAAGCTGATAAAATAATAATATTAATAGTAGTTTGCATCACAAAAAGAGGCTGCAGATCATGTCAGAAAATACTTCAGAAAATACCAGATGGACAGATTTGTAGGACTGTGTTTTAACTGTGATCATTTACGGGTAGAAGTGGGTCAATTCTTGAAGGGAGAGTTACTGTCTCTTAATTGAAACAACTGATGAGCTAGGGAATAAATTGTCTGAAAAGTTCACCGTATTTTTCCATATACAAGCTACTCCGATAGAAGATTTGACTTCTCCATACAAACCATATGCCAATTAAATAGACTAAAGAATTGCTTTCTAGACTGATTGCAAAACTTTTCTTGGATTGCCCTTGCTAAACCATGGGAGCTGTTATCCTGTTATCTAGGCTCTTTGTGTAATGACTGCACTTCCTAAGTGTAAGTTACTCATTCATAAAGGTCACAGCGATGCCTTTAAACCAGATCAGTTTTGTTATCTGAATAAGACCTGTTGGAAGAGCAAGCAGCTCTAGCAGTCACATTTTCCCTTGATCTGAATGATTGCTGCATTTGTTCATACAACAGATGGCCAAGATAGGACTTGAGGAGCTGAGTTAAAATAACAAGTACAGCTTTATTATTAATTGAAAACTCATGGAAACCAGAAGCCCATGTCGGTCACAGTGACATCTCTGTTTGGTGGCTTTTCAGAGGCAGCATCACTTATTTATTTCCCTTTGCAACACAAAAAGCCCAGCGTGGGCAACACCCATAGCATGCAATGGATCTGCACAGCTGAATGATGACATTGAAATAAGCTTTCCCTTTCCTGTGGACAGGTTCTCACTTGGATAATAACATGTGCAGTACTTAATCTGTGCAGAGAATTTTCAGTGACAGAGGCATGTCCTCTGCCCTATCCCCACCAGGTACTGAGCAAAAATGCAACAATGGGGACTGCATACTGACAGTTGCGAATTTGGTGCTTCTCAGCTGCCGTGGGTCAATCTGTTGGGTGAAACAAGAACAAATTCATGTTCACTCAGCTGTTCTGTCAGTGCTCACCAAGAAAACTTGGGTTTTCTGCATATTTCAATTGCACCAATCTTGTAAATGTCATTCAGCCAGCATGACTACAGCTTATAGACCTTTCGTGTGAACTCCTGCCTTTCCTTAGACTCCTGATGAACTCAACTGCCTGTCTGCAATGGTGCCTCTCAATGTGCTGGAAAATCTGACAGTGTCTAGTAACAACCATTTCTGGATTCAACTTCTGTAAATAATTTTGGGAATAAAAATAATTTAGAAGGTTCCAAGCATAATCAGTGTTCAGGATAGCACGGCTAAGTAGTTTCACCAAAAATTTGAAATAGGTAGACAGTCAAAATATTTAATGAACACAAAGCCAAATATTTAATTTCAATAGATGCATGTAACAACTCATTTTCTACTGTTTTGCTTGGGCTTTTGAAACTTATATTAGGTAAAAGTAATAGAAGGTAATTTTTTTTTTTTTTGGTTAAACATTTTAGGAATTTCCCTTTGTTGTTGTTGTTTTTGGTGTTGTTGTTGCAATTCAGTATTAAATTCATTTTGCCTGGGGAGATTTCAGGCAATTCTGTATAATGGCACAAGTGTTTTTGTCTCTTACCTCCTCAACACCATGCACCTCATTACCTGAATGAATGGTTTTGTAAGACCTTCTCTTTGTTCATGACAACTGGATGTCTTGGTCCTTCCTGGATTGCTGGTGTGTGAGTAGGCTAGGGGCAGGGGGAGATCAGGGTAGAACCAAAGCCTGCTGGTCCTCCTTTCTGCAGAGATCTCTCACTAGGAGTGAGGATGGAGAAGGGAAGGAGCTGTGTCTCATGTCCCTCACACCCCTCCTCAGCTTCCAGTGCCACCTGCAAGGTCAGGTCTGTGCAGATCTTTGCATGTCAGAGAAGGAGATCATCTTTTCAGGTAGTACATGCTGCTCAAGCAGATATGTCTACCTTTTCCCTAAAGAAAGTAAAGAGGATCTCAGCAGGGTCGTCTCCTACAATTACATGTCAGAAGACATAGGTTACTGCCTGATTGTCTCTACCCAAACATAGTCTTACCGTGAAATTTATGTGTTTAGGCCTTGATCATTTTGCTGGAGCAAAACTATATACAATGCATTTGAGCTAAGTGGATACTAAAAAACATACATGCAAATCCCCAAAATCCTGCCAAGTGCATGACAAGCAGTAGATATATAAAAAAAGTATTCTCCAGCTTAGAGTTGAAGTTTGGAAAAAAAAATCCTGAAATGGAGAAGTACCCATTTAATGTATCTAGCCTTAAGTTAGTATGAGATGTGGTAACTTTTCTGTGACCCTGCTCCAATATTAGTTCCACCAGAAAGAGCTCCTTCAGAGACTGCTGAGGAGTCCTTTTAATGCTGATGTCCTGGCTGATCTGGTTGTTTGGAAGTGATACCCGCACAATCCAGAAAGGTACGTTTCCTTCTCCTTACGAGGATTTTTTTTTTTTTAATGGCAGTTGTTGATGTATAGACACTGTTAGTTTAACAAATTAAACTTAAGAAGAACTGATTGAGAAACTCCTTCACTGCTGAAAGTGCAGCAGTGACAGCTTTTCCCTGTTGGTGCTTCCATGTGCAAAAGCTCTTACCAAAGCTGTCACAAAGATTAAATACAGATAGGCCTCCCTGCATAGGGGACAGGCCATTCTAAATCTCACTTTGTGTTGCCTTTTTTCTCTCATCATGTATCTGTTGGAATCCATCTGCTATGCCTTGTCTTCCAGGTTGCAGGTTTTTGCTGGAGGGTTTTGTCCCTCACAAATTGCAACGTTAGGATCACTGGTACACCTTAAAGTCAATGAAGCTGAGGAATGCATTTCTACAACATTCTCCTGCACACATTGTAATCTTAGATCCTAACAGCACAGGTTGGGATAGGCTTTGAGAACTGTCATGCTGCAGATGTGTAACACAGCTAAAATAACCACGTTGAAGAAATTGCACTGGAAAAGTTAAGATGTTTGAAAACATTTAGCCAGCCTAACCAATCTGGCACTATCGTGGAAGTCTCTAGCATACATCATAACCCTTAAATGTACTTAACTTTAACATCCATTGTCTTCCACCATGCACAGGTATATAGAGTAGCTGAAGGAGTGAGACAGTCACATACACCCCACCAATTCTTTTTAGAGTTAAGCATACTTTTACTCCACCTGGATTAATTTTCCCCTTAGGCAAAGATTATGTTGACTGCAAGCCGCAGTGCTGGAGGTTATGGAAACACATAGCCATAATGTTTGCTTTTTCTTCCACGTGCCTTGCTCTGCTAAGTCTGACTTTTAGAAAGATAACATCTCTATTACAGAAACATGTAAAGGGAACTTGCAAGTGACTTCAGTCATGCTCAAGCAAGTGGGAGAGGGAGTCACAGATGTCATTGTGCCCAAAGCTGAAGAAAATTCTTCCAGAAGTGAAAATCAGCATGTTCAGACAAGCAGAGCAAGGGTGATACTTCACTCCAGCAAGGATCTCTCCGCATCAGCAGATGCAAGTGAGGTAGTTTCAGCATGTGGGCGTCAAATGAAACCTAAAGTATACGGTGGACTTAGAGACTCTCCATTTGTTAGCTTTACAGACCTGAGTTTTCAAACAGTTTGGATAATTCTGTGACCCAAAAGAGAAGCCAGCTGTTTCCAGGCTTCACTTTCAATCACTTCTTCCTACTCTCTGAAAACAGGAAGAGGAAAAGAGCACATGAAAAAAAAATATAAAAGAAATCTAAAATCCTGCTTCCTGTCATAAGAAGCTCCCACTGACACTCTGTTTCTCCTGACAAAAGCAGTGTCCTTGTTCCCTAGGTATGGCAGGCAGATGGTTACTGCCCAGCAAGGAGAACTGCGTGCTGCAGAAGAGATTTATGATGTGATGTCCCAAGGATTCAAAGGGGTTCCATTTCCCAACTCTTTTCTGGATCCTGCCCCTTCAGGAATATGAGATAAAGCCCCTGGTGATCTATCCAATGGGGCAATTGTCATCAGCAATAATGGGGAATAAGGTTGGAGCAATCCAACATCCAAATATATACAAATGGTTATAAAGAAAGTACTCTGCAAATGTTTTTGCAGTGATTTAGTTTTCCTACTCTGGATTTCAAAGCTCTTCACAGGTTTTCCTCACCATGTATCTCTGAGAAAGGTAAAACTATGTCCACCATGGCATGACTCCTGAATAGGCCAAACATTTAAGAGCACTGAACATAAAATATAGAGCTGTCAGTGTCTTATGGGCCTGATACCATCACAGAATGTATCAAAATCAAAGTAGAGAAAAGAGCCAGCAGGCAGAATTTTGAAACAATATCCAAAAGGGTAATTTTAGCTGGAACGTACTTTCTCTTTCATGTTCGTGGCCCCAGCAAAGCTGCACCTCAGAGGGTGGACCTCAGCCTCTCTTTCTGCCTTTGCAACTGGAAGAAAGATTCTTGTTGTATTAATCCGAACTAAGAACCCATGGAACTAGGAATGTGCTTAAGCCATCCAGTGAGGATTTCCTGCTTGGAAATCCACAAGACAGAAATAAGGTCGATTGTGGGACTGGAGCTACACTACCTGGATTTCCACTGAGCCTGTTTCTGAATGCTAAATCACTTTCAGCCAAAATAAATTGCATCTCAGAATGATTTATAATCCTTTGGCTGTATTGCTACTGTAAGTACAATAATGAACTCTCAAGGCAACCATTTATTCTGCTAGGATACCCTTTTGCATCACCCTGACAGCATATTGTAGCTTTATTCTGGTTGCTGATTATATTTACACCCTCTTCACACTCCTGCAACAATGGAAAGAGAACGCACAGAAATTAGAACCTTCATGTTCTTCGTACTGAAGGAATGTAATATTCATGATGAACTTCTACTCAAGCTCAATATTAACCACACAGAAAGCTGGCTTGCTTCTGCATACACCTTTTGGTGTTGTCCAAGGGACCCAGTGACTTTGGCCACATTTTTAAAAGTGATTGTGGTATAAAGGAGAACACGATTGCACTGTCCTTAAAAGATGACTGTATCTTTCCACAATTTGGCAGCTTGTCACAGGTGTGTCTTGTTCTTCTGTAGGTGCCAGATGCCCTGCTATCTCTATACTCAGCCACTGATTCTATTCAGGCACAGAGGACCACCAAACTTTGAAGGTCCATCTCTGGTTGTCCCTTAGCCCTCAGTTTTTGAACTGATGTCTGCATGGACAATCAGGCTTGAGATCAACATCCCCCAAACCATCTGAGATGTTTGCAGGAAACTATGAGTATGAATATGATATTTCTGGACTTTTCCTCTTCCCAGCAAAGATGGTAGCTGATTTCCCAAGTGTCATGGAAGATGGGTGATGGTGCTGTCCTTTTTAATGTTAAGTGCACAGAAAGGTGCTGGAGTCACCATCCCTGGAGGTGTTCAAGAGGCATCTAAATCTGGTGCTGAGTGATGTGGTTTAGGGGTTACAGTGGTAGTGGTGGGCTGACAGATTTGATGATCTCAAAGGTCTCTTACGGCTTTGATGATTCTATAGATTCTATGATTCTGAGTTGCAGGAACAGAAAGGCCTGTGCATGCTCTGCCTGTCTGCAAAAATTAGAGTTCGACTTGATTCAAGTCATCTATCCTCCAGCCTTTATTGAGCTTTCCACCTTATGAACTCTGTCTTTCATTTGCACCTGCACGCATTGATTATAAAGACTAATTTTTCCTGTCTCAAAGCTGAAATTACCTAACTAAAAGGCTGCATTAGGCCTTGGAGCTCCCAAACAAAAGAGACACTTGTCTGCTTCACTTCACCAGGAAAGAAAGGGAAAATCATCAATTAGACTGGATACTGGACTGGTCTCATCTGTCCAATTGATTAGTCACTCGGAGCAGTCAATCACTTTTGTAGAAAGAGGAACACATGCAATTTCTTCTGACATCAAGCTGGTAGATAGTTACAAAAGCTTCAGGAAACTCTGAGGAAAGCCATGCAACCTTTTTTAATGCACCTTGAAAGCACAGCAAATCTATGGAGAATTGATTTTAAGTTTTTGTTTGAAAAGTGAAGGGAAGAAAATCACTAGAGATTTTTTGACATCTTTTAAAGAAAATACATCCAATTCAGTTGTGTCTTGTAACTTTGAAGTACTAAAAACAGTTGTTGGTTTTCCTCCAGATACTTCCAACCACCTCATGCAAGGTGGGTATGAATTCTCAACTGGAGCGGTTTCAGTCACTGCATAGCTGGATTTCTTTTGAATCTACAAAGCTGAGATTATTTCTAAATATACCAGGAATCCCCTTTGCACTGCTCCTGTAATTGTATGAAACCTTGAAGGCCATTTCACACTACCTATGTGGTGCAGCTGGGATATATGGAATTTGAATCATAAGCTCTGGTGGTTTCATCTGCTGTAGGTTAAGAAGTAACCATGCTCTGCCTCCCACTCCCCTGAGTAAAGCTCTGAGGAATACAGTGGGCTGTGGCATAGGCACATGTGTGTCTCTCACTCCACCATGGGAGTAGCATCTTCTGGCAGAGAAGCAGTGCAGACAGCTGGGAGTAATAACAGTTTGATTCGCAGATAAAGATGTCAGACCTCAAGGCTTGGAGTGCTGACTGTAATTTAGGATCAGACCTATTTATGACTCACATTCAGGTTTTTGTCTCTTATGCCATCTTGTTTGAGGGCCCAGAGCCCCACAGGCAACCAGATAAAAGGAAAAAAAAGGCAACAAGCTCTTTACAGATAAGATAATTGTGTATATTTGTGATTATACAAAAGGCTAGAAGGTGCTATGGAGTCAGTTGTATTTTGCTGTCTTTTAGCTCAGTACCTTCTCTAACTATCACTTTTACATTGCTGGTCCATTATAACAATAAATATTAGCAGAAGGGCAAAGAAAAAAAAATCAATATTGTATTTTCAAGAAATCAAATCAGTCTTCAAGGTTGAGAAGTTATTTTCTTAAATAAAAGGACACCAAATAGAATTTGGGCAAAAGTCGCAGCAGAGAACTGATGAGTCACACTGTCTAAAGATGGTTGTGTACTGAAGCTGAATAGATAGCAATATATCAGGCTTTTAGCTTTCCACAGGATGGGAACAGCGGGTTCCCAGCCCAAGAACTCAGCAGCCCTCCTCTGTCTGTGGGATGCCTGTTGGCTGTCAGGCCAGGTACCTTGGGAGTGTGTGCACCTGCAGGATATGGATGGCAGAGGTGTCTGATTCCATGGTGTGTGGGTCTGTCCTCTGCCAGGGAATAAGAAAATCTCTCAGTACATGTGGAAACTGGCTGCCTTTGCCACCAAGACTGGAATACATGGAGACTTGGATTAACAGAGCAGGAAATGCAGAGCTAGCTGCTGGGAAACACCAGTTTCTTTTACGCTGTGTGTGCAGAAAACACTTGTCCTATTGGTTCCTGTTGACAATGGAGAGACATGATTTTCCATGATTTTTATAGTCCTGAGGCCATGGAGGTAGCTATGTAAGGATTCCTAGATAAAAGCTATTGACAGAAAAGACAAAAGCTAGTTTGAAGCTACAATTTACTAAATTTTAGGGAGTGGATGACTGCTGGTAGCTAAATTGTTTCTGGATCATCCATTCCTTTGTTTTCTGGCTGTATTTTGCTTTTGTGTTATATTGCTCTAAATTAAAGTGTGGGTAACACTGCTGGGCTTCCACTGAAAGGAGTATTTTGGCTAGTAACTGCAAAAAGTCTGCAATTATTGTCTTACAGAGTTTTGAATTTCTGACCTCCGAGAATTACACCAAAAAAAAAAAAAAGGGCACCCTTCTTTTTCAAATTTAGCATGAACTAGTCTTTAAAAATCACCAAGAAATCAAATACAAATCTTGAAGGTGGGTAGGGGTGAGGATCAAAATCACCACTATTTCAGTCCAGGAGACAGCCAAAACCTGCAAATACAGCTCTGTGCAGGCTGTTTGAGGGTGGTTCCAGATGCACACTAATTCTTCTTCTAGCTAGCCCACCTGCACTCACATTCACATACCCTCTACAGGATTCTGTGCTCTGCCTGTTAAAATTTCAGCCATTCTGTCAGTGTCTTGTAGACACAGTCTGTGAAATCTCTTGAGCAAAACTTCTCCTCATGTTACGAACAGTTATTAGTATTATGAGGAAGGGAGCCTGTGTGAGTCAGGAATGGGAAAAGGTCTTACTGCAAATCCCCTGGGACACCTAGCTGCCCTGTGAGAAAAAAAAAGCATAGCATGGTCCCCAAAATGGTGGTTTCAAATTGTTTATGGAAGGACCCATAAAGTCAGAGTAAACAAAGATGAAATAATAGAAGGCTCTTCTCTATTTCAACAGACTTTAATTTTATTTATCCTTCCTCAGCTGCCATATTACAGATGACTTTTTTCTTGGTTCTCTTTCAACATTTTTAAGGCGTCAATTCTGCTTGCACATTTTTCCAGTTTGGATCTTGAAGACCAAGTGCAGGCACACCATTGCAGCCAGTGTGACAGGGCTGGTGCCATGCCTTACACCTGCACACAGACCTGGCACTGCACTGAGCTGAGCCAGATGATGACGTTAACATCCCCAGGGTGCTTAACACCACCTCAAGGAAAATCATCCAGGTTGGTTTGCATGTGTAAACTACACGGCTTAGGCTTGTGTTATGCCAACTGTTTTTGCCTACAGTATATTGGGAAACCTCTCTGCCAGCAGAATTGCAGAAGTGGCAGCTAGCATTGGGGTGATGCTGACACCTCCACCTGAACAGCTGACCCAAAAGAGTGCCTGAACAAAGCAATTGAGGGCATTTCTGACCCAGAGTGTAAAGTATGGATTCACTATTCAGGCACTATATTTACAAAGACAAATATCTCTGATATCTCTTTTATCACTAAAGCCTCATGTAGTGCAGGGAATTATTGATTCCATTCTTAAACTGAAAAAAACCCCTTTTTGTATACCTTGACACAAGGATAGTCAATGAACTTCAAACCAAGAAATAGATTTCTTTGAGGATAACCATCACAAGGTGTTGCCCTGTGCCTAGGTTCTGTTCCCATCTTCATACTGCATAGAGAGCAGCTCCCACATCTTTATACTCTACAATGTTGTGTATCTAAAAATGTAGCATTTAGGCTCATCTTCATGCTATGTCTGCCTTTTGTTCCATTTACTTTCCTTTTGATTCTCTTTAGGTTGCTTAGATGTTTCAGAGAAAGAGTGAAGAAAGAAGACAAAGGAAGTTCCTAATTTTGACCAGACTTATCCCACCAGGACAGGTCACCAACAGATATACATTGATTTCTTAAGGATTTGCCCCACTAAGGGAGCAGTCTCAGCAGAGATGCAGTGTCTCCAGAGTATGTCCAGGGGTGGAAGCCAACCAAGTTGTGTTGGGAGGCTCCTGAAAGGCTGAGTGTGACTGTCACACATCTGCAATAAGGCCATTCTGTACCATCTACCCTGTCCTATTTTGGTTCTTACAGGTAATATGTCTTTCTCTCTCTTTTTTAATGTCCCTCTATCATTCCATTACCACCATTCTTCAGAAACAATGGAACCTTCTAATGACAGTATATGTGGACCCAGACAGGATATACAAAGGATCCATTACCACCCAGTTTTAGGAAGCAAATACTTGGATGTTTATAGGGCTTAAATTAACCAGTATTTTTACAGTCTTAATCACATAATAAATGTCTCTCTAACTTGATTCCTCTGTCACTCCAGACCTTTGCCTGAACAGTCTTTTGAATGTATTCTTCCCTTTGATGTGAGGTTGACACAGCTCCCATTTTTCCTAATGAACCCTGGTTTAGAGTCAATTCAGTCTTTTGTTGTTGGTTTTTAGCATCTAATTGAATCCTTCCAATTTCTAGTTTATAGCTCTTTTGCTTAGAAGAACAGTCCAAGATTTGTGGTGAAAACTACTTGTTTATTACAAATGAGTGAATAACTTACAATGAGTAAATTATTGTATGAGTTTTAGCAATTCTGAACAGAATGGCCACTGGCACACAACAATTTCCACAAATGCAATTTATATTTTAAATACATTTAATTACTCATGGCTGTTTGATCAATGAGTAGTTTTTGTTTCTGATTACCTTCATTAATATGATTAACCTGAAGTGGGATTGAGGTGTGATGGGAACATAAGCTGATATTAATGGATTTGGCAAGGTACTTGCAGACACACATTCTAACTTCCAAGAACTTGTATTAGTTTCTTAGAAATCAAGAAAAGTTGGGAAGTGTTAAACATCTTCCTCATTCAAACCCAAATGTTCAAGTATGAACTTGTATTCTGAAGTGGGGTTTGCTAGGTTTTAGTGCTTGTCCATGGTGCATGCTAAAGGCTAAGAAACTGAAGTCTTACTTATGAGGAATCCCACACGCAATATATGCTTGGAGAAAAACTGTGCTGAGTCATTCCTCATTATTGAGGCAAGACTGCAGAGTGATTACATTATAGAAATCCACCAGAATTACAGAATCACGGAATGGCTGGGATTGGAAGGGATCTCTGGGGACGTCTAGTCTAATCCCCCTGCTAGAGTCAGTTCATCTAAAGTAGATTGTTCAGGGTTGTATCCAGGTGGGTTTTGAACATCTTTAGAGGAGATGACTCTTCAAATTCTCCAAGCAGTCTGTTCCAGTGCCCTGTCACTCTCAAAATAAATAAGATTTTCCTCATCTTCATGTAGAAATTCTTGTCCTTCAGTTTATGCCCATTGGCCCTTGCCCTTTTGCTGAGGACTACTGAAATGAGCCTGGCCCCATTGTCTCAACACTCTCCCTTCAGATACTTGTATGCATTGATAAGGTCCCATCTCAGACATCTCTTCTTGAGGCTGAACAGGCCCAGCTACCTCAGCTTTTCTTCATGAGTGAGATGTCTTTATTAGTTCCAGTCTTTATCACCTTTACAGTCCTCCTCTGGACTCACTCCAGGAGCTCCCTGTCTCTCTTGTCCTGAGGAGCCCAGAACTGGACACAGCACTCCAGATGTGCCTCTGCAGGACACAGCAGAGGGGCAGGATCACCTCTCCAGACCTGCAATGCTCTTCCTGATGCACCCCAGGATCCCATTGGTCTCTTGGTGCCCAGGACACTCTGCTGGCTCAGGGACAGCTTGTTGTCCACCAGGACCCCCAGGTCCTTCTCCACAGAGCTGCTTTCCAGCAGGTCAGCCCCAGCCTGAGCTGGTGCCTGGGGCTGTTCCTCCCCAGGTGCAGGACACTGCACTTGTCTCTCTTGACTTTCTTTGGGTTCCTCCTATTCTGCATTCTCCATAAGCTCAAACTGACCAACCTCATAAGCCCTCCATGGTTTTATGCCTCAATATCTGACTCTATTCCATAAAATTTTACATTATCTTTTTTTTTTTTTTTTTTTAGAAATCTTCCAGGGGTTCTTCTGCCTGCTTGCTGTTATCCCTAGCCTAAACACACTCAGATCCTCTACTCTTCCCTGCCCTGGCATGGGCTCACCTGCAGCTTCAGTTGAGTGCTGTTGATAAACTTATATTTTCACAGGCTTTGTTGGTAAGAGAATGGAGAGATCTCACAGGAAAATTCTCCCCATGAGGAGCTTGAGACCACTGCAACAGCTCATTCACAAAACAGTCCATCCTTCCACTAACCTACCAATGTACACTGATGAAGTGAGCATTGTTGAAGATGACTGTTAGTATGGAAATTCTTCATGTGATTTCTCTCAGAGAATGGCTACTATGAGTACCAGGGTGGTAGTGTGAATGCACATGTGAGAGTGTGTGTGTATATATTGTATGCATGTATATGTATGCATTTTTCTTTGTACTTTTATATATACATACACAGATATATCTGTATATAGATGTATATTCATACAAAAATCGATACATTTCTGTTTAAAATGATGAATATATAAACTAGAATATATTTTTGTTTAGCAAAACTATGTCTGTTTAGCAAAAAAATGTCTGGATAAGTAGATATTTTATTATTCTTAACCTTGAGAGAAAGAAAGGGAAATAAAAGCAGGATTAATGATTTCAAGCTATTTCAAGAGAGAATTTGAAAGAGTAAAAAATAAACTATCTTTCCCTCCAGGAAGGATCAAAAGCCATTCAACATATACAACTATCCTGTATACCATAGATAATTAAGACAGGCTGTTGCTGTATAAAGAAATGTATTTTAATCTTACTAACTGAGCCCCTCAGTCTGTAATTAATAGTCTTTTTCTCGCAAACATATTGCAATGGGTTTGGCTATGATCTCAGCGGTGTCTTCAGGTCAGCAGTCTGTGTTCTAGGTAGATGTTAGCTATATGTTTATGACTGATTGTTTATAACTGCACTGATAGTTCTTCCTCATCAGCTCATCAGCTAAAGTAAGCTTGGCAACTCAAATAACTCCCCACATTTACAGCAGCTAGAAAACACTCCATTACTACCAAAGCCCCTTATCTGGGCTGGAGACAGAGTTGAGAAGTAAAATCTAACTGCTCAATCGAAGTACTGGCTCAGGTAGTGTGGCCTTGAAGGGCTACTCCTACATTAAAATAATTTATAAAGACTAGAAAACCACCCATCTGATAAAGATTAAATTGAATTTTCCATCCAAGATGGTTCCCAGCAAGCTCCGGGTTATTCAGAAGGCACTCATTGACAGGGTTTTTAAACCAGGGGAACTTGGCAGAGGTCATGTCTACCTCAAATTGTATTAAATGTATCTTCCTTCTCCAGTTCAGCAACATTTTCCTCATTTCATGGGAGATGCTGCAGGACATGGAATGTATTTTCCTACATACTGCTTCAGTAACAGAGCACTTGTGATACTGAGAAGGCTTAATGGGTTGTGTGCTGGTCAAAAGCTTAGGAAGTAACCCTCTAAAATGTGTTTGAGGCACAGGGACAAAGGAAAGACAAACACAGTGAAGACTGTGGACTCTTCAGTAGTGCAATGTAGAAAGACCTTTGCTGACAGCAAAACACCAGCTGGTAATGGCTGATTTCAGGGCAGCATGAGAGAGGCTACACCCACCCGCACAAAATTTTGCGTGAAAGTCACACAAAATTACATGGTCTGCAAAACCAATTACATGGGATAAGGATGCTGGCCTTCTCCTTCATAAATGGTCTATTCTATTTAAATTAAACATTTTTCAAGCAGACACGTAATTTATTGGCAGTTCAGGGCTCTGCAGAGTTTACCATGGCCAGACAGCCTCCTTGGTACCATCCTAGCAAAAAAAAGCAATCAGATCAGCATGTTAATAAGTGAGAAAGAGCTCTCAGGTGAAGACAGCTGTCTTGTTTACATCTGTCCTTGTGTTCCTCTTGCTTATGAACACTGATGTCAGCCTGAAATGCATTCTTGGAGCACACAGTTTTACAAAGTAACAAAAAATGGTTCTATTTATTTTTAACTTCAGGCTGTCATAGTCACTAGCTAGGGATTTATCCTTTTCCTCTGTATGGTCCCAAGATGAAAGCTCCTCCTCAGGTAACACCAGGCTACTGTGAGCTGCTGCTGAGTGGAGGTTGACAAGAGCTGTGAAGATCCTTTTCACCAAGGTGAGGGACTTTGTCTTTCTAATGTCCTTCTCCACCTGTTTTGGCAGCAAAGTCTGATTTCTTACTTGCCAACATCACATGTTTACAAATCCTAAGTCAGGGCGCCAAACCTCACAGGATGTTTAAAAATACCTTGGAACACTGACTGGAACCAAGGACTTTGCTGTCCTGTACCAGCACCATATAATCCAGTTAGAGATTCCCAGTTTTGTCTGCAGGATTAAACAGGATAGAAAAATAATCTCAAACCAGAACATTTTCCTTATCTCTTTGAGAACCTCTTGATGGTGACAAGGGCTGTTTTGACCCCTGTCACGCAGAGGATGAATTTGAGTGATGGACTCCAAGGTCTCTAACATGGAAGGTGGCTGTCTGGCCAGGTCTCTTGGCAGAAATGCGGGAGGTGGCACGTCCAATTCCCAGCCTCCTGGAGAACAGGACCCAGCTCTACCTAACCTTTAGCCAGTGGCTTAGCTTGTGGAAAACCCCAGTCAATGTTTTACTGCTCACCATGAAAACTGACACTTTCACCTACTGCTATGCGTCCTGGATCCACGGCTGTATTGAAAGACATTTAAATCCACATCCTAGCATCTCCAATAAAAATAGGGGGGTGGAGACGGTGGGGGAGAAGAGGGTGGAGGGATGCTGGGGGGATTGCACTTTGTTTTAAATGGAAAACTCTGAATTAGCTGCTTGAGGACACAGTGATAAGGAAGAATCCAGATGTTGCCTTCCAGCTTCTAATACACCTCATTTCTGGAGTTACCATAAATGTTTAAGGCCGGTGTCACAACACAATGTCAACAGTAATGTTTTAAATGACAAACCATGCCTGCGAAATGACCATGTTTCTCTGAATTTTAAGGCAAACACTTTATCTCAGTTAAACCCTTAGCAGCCCTGTGGTTTTGCCCATCTCCTCAGGAACATTTAAAGCACTCTTCTTCTCATAAACAGTTTAAAATCATAATGGTAAACATACAGGCCTAAAGCTAAACTTCCATCCCTTACACTTGTGTTGGTTATTTGCAACAATACCAGAAATGTTTACCAATCCACCAGCAAAGTTTACACTGAAATCCCCCACTCATTTACCTCTTGTGCCATGATTAATTGTTGGCCTAAACGAAGGAAGAGAAATACAAGGATATGGCTCCTGCACCAAAACCTTCTGCTGACTGAACTGCAGTTTTCAAATGTAATTCAAGAAATCAATTCTGCACTCAGTGTTGTAGACTTCTTCTAGCTTTTTCAGTATACTGCAGTGCTTTTACTAAGTGTCCCAAGAGCTGCTAAAGCTCAGGAAAGACAGTGGTGATAAAGACTTTGTGAGTGATAGCTCTTTCTGGACAGGTGAAGCTGGTGAGATGCTGGACGGCAGCTTTCAAAAACAGCACTGCATTACTTTCTAGAACCTTCTCCCTATTGCTATTTCCTTCTGGCACTAAATTGAAGTCCCTTATGCATCAAAACAGCTCACTTCAAGATGCTTGCCAAAGGACATAATGTGATGTGAGTCCCAGAGATCACAGAAAGATGCTATACCAACCAAGGAAAACTCTCTATGCAAGATCGTGTTTTCCTCTCAAAGAGAATTTCAGGTCTATTAAAAATCATGCTTTCCAGCATTAAGTAGCAAATACAGATGGAGTATAAAGCAAGATTCACTTTAGGGTATCATTAATTTTCACCAAATAGCAGGACAACAGATGACCACATCACTGTTCAAGACAAAACTGGAACTGTTACCAAGAGCGGGGCAGTCCTGCAATAAACATAATAGGAAAGCAGTGAGAGCTAGGAAAAAAACCCCAAACCATAACTGCAGAGAAAAAGCATACACATTTCTAATTTTAATTTAAATCCTCTGTCTAGTTTCTCAGCAGCCTTAGAAAAATAATGGGCCTTGCAGTAGATCCTAGTGACCAATAGTATGGAGATATTTCGCAGCAAGTTCAGAGTCTTCTAGGTTTTTCTTTGATTCCTTGAAACTAAACATCAAAAACATGAAACAAAGAAATTATTTC
>WBND01000182.1:303664-340017 GCA_013398595.1 Tychaedon coryphoeus
GGAAGGGAAGGGAAGGGAAGGGAAGGGAAGGGAAGGGAAGGGAAGGGAAGGGAAGGGAAGGGAAGGGAAGGGAAGGGAAATAATAAGCATGAATTTAGGTTAAAACTTAGGAAAGGATACCTTAGGAAATGATTTTGAAAAAAAATCTGGAAAAATACAGAATACAATACAGGCAGAATACAATTTAATGTCTTTTGGATTAATTTATCAAATTGAAACAGAGGATGCACCACATCCACAAAATGGCCACATTGTCTCACTTCTTCTGCTTAGTAACATTGATCACTCAAAGAGCAACAGCGTAATTTCATTGCACATTTCCTTCCATGTGCTGTTTTGGGGAAATAAGACTGATAGTTCCACAACAGGCTGAACTGAAGGATGGATGGAGCTAGTGTCCCATTATTTCATCGTGTGGGAGAGTAAGAGATTACCCAATGAAGTAGCTCAGTGCTGTGTAGAAAAACCAGGTAACATTCCCTTTGAATTTAAATTCCTAGTGGTTTATGTAAACTACAACTGAATTCACAAAGAAGGGAGGCAGGTTTTGGTGGAGACCTTAAAATTATTTGAAAAATTGTGTTTCAAAGGTCTGTTCCTCAGGCCCTGACAATCAGACTCAGAGCAGATGAATGACTGTTCCTGCAACCCAGCAAAGGAATCAAGCCCTTATCTTTGTACCACCATGTGGGACTTCTGATTTATACCTATGATGCACAGCCCATGACAGATATTTGTGTGTTGACTACTTATCATAGGAGGATGTAGGTGGCAGAGATGAAAGACAGCTCCTCTTTCCATTGCCCTGTCCATCGACTAGGAGGCAGTTATGTGACTTATTTAGCTTCTATCCCATTGCTGCTGTCTTTATGGTACCTCACTCCCCAGAAAAAGACAGAAACTTCACCTTCTACATCTTTGATCTTTGCAGCAGATGTGTAGAAAACATCAGCACATCTGAGATCTCAGGAACTACAGGAACATGTTTCTCTCAGTAATACTATTACTAAAATCTGTCCATGTTTGGTATGGAAATTGTGGCTTCTTACTTAAATATAAGCAACATTCCTTAAATGTACGGATATGTTGTAAGTTTCATCAGAAAGCTGCAAGAATCACCATGATGCAGCTTTCTGTTTCTGCTGAAGTTTCAGTTATTTTCTGGTTTAGAAGAAATCAGCCTGGCATAAGAGAAAGACCCCTTGCAAAACACATTTCTATCCAGATCCAAAACAGTAAGACCTAGGTAAAGGGTTTTTTTTTTTTTTTGTTAGTTATTTTATTCATTTAACAAAATAAAGAGAAAGAGAAAGAAGTTCTTTTTACCTGGTTAAGAAATGGAGAAAAATTTTCAGTTCTGCAGACCTTGAGTCCTGGCTTCAGAATAAAAGTGCTCTGAATTCTGGATATTGCTGATTTCATTTTTCCACTGATTTTACTTTGCGTCAAAGCCCTTTATCTGCCTTTTTAAGAACTGTTACAGTTGGTTGTTAAAGTGTATGCTCTACAAATCCCACAGTGCATCATTTACCAATGCTCAACTGTTTCTAAACTGTGAGTGCAAAGCAGTACTTGATCTGTGACAGATTTCTCCTCTGTTTCAGTGCAAACCTGATGCCTCTATTGCCACAACAGAGACCTGCTGTTGCAGTTTATCTATGAAGAAGTGCTAGCATCATTTCTCTCATCTCCTCACTGACTGCCAGGCTGCTACTGTAGGTGAATATCTTTGCTTGCGTTAATGTGCAAGGTGTCATAAAATCTCTTTTTCAGCTCAGTAGTTTTCAAGCCCATTTACTGCAGTGAGAGTACAAAGGTCAGCTTCTACAATTGTCCAAAGGCTGCCTGTTTGAAAAGAAAGTGCTCTTGACCCTGGTCACAGATCTGCTGTGAAGATGCTTTGCACAGGTTGCCACTCGGGCTGGCAGGAGAGCACAGTGCGGAGAGAAGACCTGAGTGGTTTGGTGGAGTTCTGCACTTTCACAGAAGCAGCAGGCTAAAATAAAACTTGTCAAGGAGCTAACCTGTAAGTCTCATTGTCACATCAAATGGAGTCCACCAGAGGGTTCATGATGGGACAACATGAGCAGATGAAGAGATGCTGCTGGCCAATCTCTAAAGCTGAAAGCAGTGGGGAAAATGAAAGAAGCAGCGTAGAGTGATGGATAATTTCCCATCCCTTTTTTTTTTGGAGGAGAGCTTTTATTGATTCAGAAGTGAGTGTAATTGTCTGACATGCTGTTTTCAGGGGTTTCTTTCCAGCATATCTCCCATGAAACCAGACCAGGATGTTGTTAAACAGAGCTGTCTCAATTGTCAAACAGCAAAATTTGCTAATGGGAAGAGAAAACTGAAAGAGACATTAGAGAGGCAGAAAGAGAATGTTTCACATTTTCTGCTTTCTTTACATGGGAGTTGATAAAATTGCCCCTAAACTGTCACATGTGATACTTCATCCTGAGGGGTGGACAGACCATGAATTAACACAGAAATACTATGAAAGTTTATTCTTCATACATCACAAGCACCATCTACTTTGGCCTTAGGAGGTCTCTAAGAGGACTCAAGCACTTGTCTTGCTGCATTTTGCAGCCTCTTAAGGCAAACTCCAGTGATTTTTGCAGAGCTAGCTGAAGTCTGCCTTTCATGCATCCAGTGCAGGGTGACACAGAGGAGGTGGAATGTATTTTAGTCCAGGCTTGTGGCCTGGCAACATCCCAATGTCCTGTGCTGTGGACACTTACTCCTAATTCCATTTTGATGTTTTTGCAGGCAGGGGTCTGTAGATACTTAGGAACCAATGTCGCACTGATGGGGAAAAAGTTTTAGTCTCACAAGCCTGTTGTTTTTCCAAATGATGGCAGTAACTCTTAAATCACTGAGGTGGTTTTAAAATATTCCTTTGATTTTCTTGCTTTGTGTGGTCCATATCGTATCTCTTTCTGAGTGCTTGTTTTTCCAGCACATACAGTGAATTTGTAAGTTCCTCTGACAAACCTTTAATTTAAAAAAATTACACACAAGTTTTGGCTTTTCACTGCAAAATGCTTTTGGAGACCTCACTGTTCTGCTTTTCTCCTTGAGCTTCACTAATGTTAACATATTGCTGGTTCCTAACCATTTGGGTTCCTCACCTAGGTGCAGCTCAGTAAAACATCATGCTTAGATCACTTTTCAAGAAACTGCATTACAGTCTAGAAGAGCCAATTTGTCTTGTCTAACATTAATGACTGTGTTTCAGAGATGAAGACAAACAGCACAGGTCATTCCTTTTAGAAACATTACAGGAATCAGAAACAACTCAATACAGGCCCTCGTCTGTTAATTGCAAGCTAACCCTGAACATGTGTTGAGAGCTTGCACTGCCTCATTAATACACAGTAATGCTGCCTTGTTTGTCAACCTCAACAAAATATAGCTCAAACTGGAAAAAAACAAGAACAGCAAAAACACACGTCTCAGAGAATGCATTCACTTTCATGTTGGCATTCCCTTCCCAACTTATGGGATGCTGGGTGGAGAGCAAGGCTAGGGAAGGAAGCTGGTGCACTGAGTGGTGTGGTCTAGGACCCCTGTGGGATGCCAGGAGAAATATCCATTGCTAGGTCACAAGTGTGTTGTATAGACATTTGGTCTTTGTTCTGCCTCATTAAAGCTGCTCTTTTGGAACGCAGCTTGTTGTGGGAGGGTGAATGTATTGTCAAGTGTCAGGGCAAACGATGGATAGTCCAGACAGGGAAGGTGGGTTGTGGAGCAAAGGACTCAATGAACAGCTTACACTGTGTGTAAATTACGCTAGTGCAACATGCTACCTTTAAAAAAAAAAAAATCATAAAATTACTCATTAATATAGAGAAAGAAAAAAAAAAGTTGACTTTATTTTATTTTTAGCATAGTTTAGTTAAATTGTAAAGTGTGTAATCCAGTCATGGATAACGGAGATTTGTTTATAAAGAGCAGATTTGGAACATTGGTCTAGATCACATTTTGAAAAACACTTATTGCTTCCTATTGTCCTGAAGTATTTATCACATCACCATTCTGCTCTGTAAAAAATTTTCTATTTTTGGATTGAATATGAATATTATAACATGTCACATTCCTATGACACATCCAATAGCCTGAACTGTGCACAAAACAGCATTCATCTACAGGAAAAAATGACATCAACAATTCTGTAAAAATTTTGTTACTGCAGACATCATGTGGAAAGGAGGGGTCAAGGAAGTGTATTTGCCTGGGCTGAGTTCCATTGAAATACCTGTTTCCTTGTGGAATCTTGAGAGAGTTGTCTGCTCATTTCTTAAGGCCAGTGAATAATTTCCTCTTCAGGTAGCACTTTACTTTTTTCATAGATTGGGAGATCAAATGTACGACGATTACTTAAAATTACACAGCAAAATTATCCTCTGTATATTTATCCAACATAAAACCTGGGACCAACAACCAAATATTGCAAACTTTCACCATTGAGTCATTTGGAGAGAGATCAGAGCAGAGTACCAGGGGGAATATAACCAGTAGTAAATTGGTACTGGGTCAGAACCTTCTGAATGGTGTGCTTTTTTTTTCTTCTATCAGCATATCAGCTTTTCATTTATCAAGGCCAACAAACTTAAGTGTTTGTTCAGTACGACATCTCTGAATGTTAGAAGAAATACCTGTGCAGGCTGGAACTGAAGAAGATTCTGTGTGCCTAACAACAAGCACAGAGCCAAGTTGCGTAAGTTTCTTCGTATATTAAGATTCCATTTATAAATAGTTTATAAAGCATTGATACATTACTAATAGACATTAACCAACAGTGATAAAGTTTGACAAGTTGCTTATAAACATTGGCTTAGAATTAGCTACATTACCTTCCCCTGCTTTGTTTATAGCCATTTACAGCATAGACTGATCATGCCTATAATAAGCTCAAAGCCTTCATTAATCACATACTGCTCTTGTAAGAATGTAATCTTAAAATAAAGACTGGGCAGCTCTTCCCCTTTTCAATTCTGTAAGGAAGGAAACCCCCAGAAATCAGAAGCTGGTCCTTACACAGCTCAGTGCTGCAGTATAGGCAGCACCTGGATTGAAAGAGCTTCAAGCTTGTTTTCAAAACTACCAGTACTGGTCACAAGCCATACATTTCTCTGAGTCAGCTTTGTTTCCAGAACATGGCAACATGGCCAGTATTGCAGATGACACAGGGATATAAACAAACAATCATGAAATCACAAAACACTCTCTGCAGAACAAAATTACACAAGAGTGAACAGCTCAAAAAATCTTTCCTTGGAATAACAGAAGTTCAGTAGATTTTATGGAAGGCAAAACAAGAGTAACATTTGAGAGCTTCTCTGAAGTGAGGCTTCTTCCAACATCCTCCCGACCACAGTAATTGCAGCAAGTGCATGTATGCCCTACAGCTGGCATTCTAAGCTGTGAGGGTCTATGAAGTATTGCTGAGGCATGAACAGAGACAAGTAACTCAGAAAGCCAGGTCCACAAGTACAGTAGAACAATGCAAGCCTGTGACATTTATGGGGGTCTTGTCAGACCTTGGGACAACACTGAGTTTTGTCTGAAGGTGTGCAACACCTAGGCAATGCTGATTCTGCTGTGGGAAACAAAATAACCACTGAAATTGCAAAACTGCTCTGGAGACTGCAGCTCCCACCAGTGTGGGAAGAGATGGGTACTTCTGGGTATTCCTGCATGCCTAAGCCATCCTTCCTCCAGCAGCACTAGCCAGTGTCACCTGGCATCAAAGATGTTGGCACAAGGCAGCAGGTCAAAGATGATGATGAATGTACAGTTCAGCCATGACTGAACTCTACACCTCTCAGGAAAACAAGCTCAGGGATGCACAACTAGCTAAAAGTTGTGAGATGCGGCTTTAAAAGCCCATGTCTTTTCCAAAGCATGAGTGAGAACTGAGTCACTGAGCGGTAGTCCAGGAGCCAATCCTGAGCCAGCACTAGGTCATGGGCCTCCCTGGCTGGACAGAGAGTTACTCCAAGTCACCTACAGAGCTCTGGCACTGCACTTGTTCAGCTGCATCTGCTGCTACCTGCACAGGTGTTGCAGCACAGCATCACACCCTGCTGTCCAGACACAACCCCTTGCTTTTGAAACCACTAAAACGAACCAAAGAATTCCAATCTTAGACATCATCACTTTGTGAAAGCTACAAAGGAAATAAAATTGCTTTTATTTATGCAAGAGATACCATCTAATAATTTAGAGCTAAATCCAGCACAACTATTTTTCCTTTGCTAAACTAGTGTTATTGCTATCACAGAACAACAAGTGCAAGAGTTAGTGAAAGCCTCTGTATTTATTTAACCAGGGAAAGGACCCTTGAGATGTATACATAGCAGATTAGTCAAACTGAACATAACAGTCTGAAAATTACGGTCTTGAAATGAGCGCCTTGATTTCTTACTGATGAACTCTATGGAGGAGTTATCAATGCAAAGGGGAAGGTAATCTTTTTTAAAAGACACAGATGCTTGTAAAAATTCTGCAATAAGGTCCACTAAGTTAAAAGTGTTTAGGGGAAGAATGTAATTCTAGTTTCTAGGCACTATCTCAAGACAGATTTATAATGACTCATAAAGTATTCATTTGATTATATATTGCTGTGTTGTTTTCAGCACCCCTATCACAGAAGAGTCTGCTGTCTTCACTAATGCCTACTGCAAGCTTCAAAATGGTTTTGGACATGACAGCTTATTTGTTTTGGGTTTTTTAAAATGAGCTGTTTCATTCTAGGAGTAAAACAGCACTTCACTAGTAGTAGATGGAAGTTAAGAGCCGATGGCTATTTCCGTTCCAAAATGTTTTTCTAGAGTTAAAAGCACATCAAGATGGAATTTGATATACAGGCCCAAACAGATTTTTAACTTGCTGTACTCCATTAACTTATTCCTAGAGATGCTACACGTGAAAGTACCCAATGAAATTTTTTAGACTTCCTACAAAATAAAAGACTTATGAAGAATAATAGTCATTTAATCCTTTGTGTGCAAGGCTGCTCTCAGCAATTAGTAGGCAAATGCAAACAGCTGAATTATTTAACTTTGCAAAGTGGCTGATGTTAAGCTTAATGGCTGAACTGTGCAAGCATGTGTCTGCTGAAATTCAGGGCAGTGACAAATGTCAAGTAAACAACAATTATCCCACAAATACTTGGTATTTTAGGTATTTCTCATGTGAACATGACAGTAATTTTAAGAGGTTTGCAGATTTCAAGTAGAATGAATTTTAAAAATTGCACAATAATAAGGGCTTTATTTTAGATACAGGCTTGAGTTTCCAATTTCAAACCACAATTCTTTTTTCAAAGGTTCCTTCATTCAAATTCAGAAGAAATTAAGTTTAGATTTTATTTTTTTTCTACCTGGAATGAAGATAATTGGCAATTTTCCTCCCCTTTTCTTCCACTGATAATTTCCCACTCAAATGATGTATGCTTTGGATGCTGATGCAGCAGATATATATGGCTGGAAAAAGCATGTATTTTTGGCTACAGCAGTGGTACTCATTTGCAAACTTCTCTTTATGTCCCAATGGCAGTTCTGAAGGATCTCTGTCCTTGCCCCCTGAAGTGTCCTAGGCAGGGCTTGTTCATGCACAGTAGGTAGTGCAGGGGAGGGAGCTTCCTTTGCATATTCTCATGTGCCTGCTTCTCTGCATGGCACAAACACCTCTGTGCCAAATTCCCTTGAAAACCCTCAGGTATGTAGAAGGTGAAGGATTTGCACACTTGTGTCTGATGACTTCACTCAGGGATATGGAGTCAGCTCTTCCACCAGTGACACAGAGACAACAAAAGTAAGATCGCCCAATTTTGAAGATTGAAGCTATGAAAAATTAGTATCCTTGCTGTGTGGCACAGTCAGTAGTCCTTACTGTAACTACCCTTACTCCTGTTCAGAGGAAATATCTACAGGGTCTCTTTTTTTTTTTTTTCTTCTGTCTTTTTCTACTGCCTGCTTAGGAAATGGATGGAGAAGGCTGCTTTCCACCATCCCAAAACCTACTTCTGGGAATGTTATGATTAATTACTGTGACAACCTTATGGTAAGACATGTCTGAACATCTCCGAGACATCTGAATCACAATGTTATTCATAATGGGACCTAAAACCTGATAACTAAATATGGGGTTAAAGTCAACTTTCTGCAAAGTTTTGATGGGTGCTGTCCTGTAAGGCTGCAAGATGGTTTAGTAGTCAGCTACTGATGAATAACCATTCTTAGTCACTATTCAATGACTCAGCCTGTAAAATCCCAAAAGGCTGTCACGTCTTCCTTGTATACTAGTGAATAAACCTTCACATCTGGCTGCCAGAACATCTTGTAGGCAAAGATGCTGTTTATGAAGCAGTCTTTGGACTTAGTGAAACAGTCCCTAACAGGTACAATGTGAGGTCATGGCAATCTAGGGTATCCCTTATCTTAGAGATGTAAGCTGTATTAAGACTTGGAAAAAGGACAAGGGAAGATCAAACATCCCAGAAACCCAATTTGGATCAGACCTTTTCCCTGCTTTCCTCCCATTCTGTTGCTAAACTAGGACTGGGAAATCTCAGTCAAATACTATTGCTCACTTTCTTGACCTCCTGCATGAAACAGTAACATAAAAGAAAAACAAGACTTGCAGACAGCTCTGTCAGGAATGCTTTGAAATGCTGGGTCTCCAAGCAGCCCTTAAGACAGCGAGGGAGGTGCATAGTGCTCAACAGGATCAACTGTGGTCTTTTGCCACAATTTCAGACAGAGGTATAAAGTCACCTGTCCATTCTGACAGAAAGCTGCAGGCTACCACACTAAAGGTGTCATTAGATTGGAAAAGCTAGGATATAGCTATCCTAGTCTGTGCCAAATGTAGCAATGGAACAAGGCAGTATTCCTTACACACCAATGCCAGTCACATACTCCTGGCGTAGCTATAATGTGTCTTAAGCACTTTGGAACAGGAAGAGTGCTTCTTCCTATGTTCTTGCAGTGCCTATACTGTTGGAAGCCATATTTAAGACAATAACCAAAGATATAAATTTCTAAATCTGCAGAATTTTTTCTTCTGACAAGGTCAGAAATACCACAAAAGCTACTAGTTACAACAATGGATAATTTTGTTCTCCTAACAGAGAACATTAAGTACCCAACTTGGTTCCTGAAGTGTGTAGAAGGTAACCACACACAGCTGGCAGGGGAGCCTGCCAGGGCATGGCCTGCCAGAGCTGCTGCTCACAAACAGAGAAGGGCTGTGGGACATGTGGTGGTCAGAGGCCATCCTGGGCACACTGACCGTGGAATCAACCACAGAGTTTTTTATTCTTGGAGAAGAAGGCAAGGGGATCAGCAAAATACTTTCATCTAGAGGATGAACCTCAGCCTGTTCAGGACACTGGTTCAGAGACTCCCTGGGAAACAGCATCTAATAACAAAGAGTCCAGGAAGGCTGGACACACTTTAGGAAGGAAATCTTAAAGGTGCAAGAGCAGGCCATCCCCACGTGCCTATAGAAGAGCTGGCAGGGAAGAAGACCAGGTTGGCTGAACAGGGAACTTTAGCAGTAACTTAGAGAAAAAAAAGTTCATGAGCTTTGGATGAAGAGGCAGGCAGCTCAGGGAGAGTACAAGGATGTTTTAGGTCATGCAGAGAAAAAAATCAGAAAGCCAGAAGTTCAACTAGAACTCAATGTGCTTGAAACTGATGTAAAATATAATAAAAAAACATTTTTTAAAATACGTTAACAATGAAAGGAGTGCCAAGGAAAACCTCCATCCTCTATTAGAGCCAGAGTGGAACATTGTCACCAAGCACAGGGAAAAGACCTAATGCCTTCTTGGCCTCCCTTTTTAGCAGTAACATCAGTTATCCCCAGGGCATCCAGCCCCCTGAGCTGGTCAACAGGGACAGGGAGCAGGATGGACCCTATGCAATCCAGGAGGAAATCATTAGTGATCTCCTGTGACACCTAGCCCTCATGATTCTGTGGGACTGGATGGATTCCTCCAAGGGAACTGAGGGAGCTAACAGAAGAGCTCACCAAGACATTCTCCATCATTTGCAATCAGTCCCAGTTAACTGAGGAGGTCCCAGATGACTGGAGATTATCCAGTGTGTTGCCCATTTACAAGGGTTGGAAGGAGTATCCAGGGAACTACAGGCCTGACAGACTGATCTTGATATTTGGGAAAGTTATGGAAAAGATAATCTTGCATGTGATCACATGGCATGTTCAGGATAACCACAGGATCAGGCCCAGCCATCACAGGCTTAGGAAAGGCAGTCTTGCCTGACCAACCTGATCTCCTCCTATGACCATCCAGTGGATGATGGAAAAAAGGCTGCAGGGGTTTCTATATGGATTTCAGCAAAGCCTTCGACACGATTTCCCACAGCATACTCCTGGAATAGCTGTCAGCCCATGGCCTGGACAGGAGAACTCTTTCCTGTATCTCTCTGGATGATTGTGCCAAGAGGATAGTGGTGAAAGGTGCTGCATCCTGTTGGTGCTGTGCCTCAAGGCTCAGTAGTGGGACCAGTCCAATTAAATATCTTTACTGATTATCTGGATGCAGGGATTGAGTGCACCTTCACTAAGTTCATGGATGACACCAAGTTGGGTGGTAGTGCAGATTTGCTGGGGAGCAGGAACACTCTGCAGAGGGATCTAGGCAGGCTGGATCAATGGGCCAAGGACAAACGAATGACATTCAACAAGGCCAAGTTCCTACACTTCCTACACTTCAGCCACAAAAAAAATCCATGCAGGCTAAGGACAGAGTAGCTAGGAAGCTGTGGAAAAGTGGAAAAGGTGGTGGTGCTGGTTGTCAGCCAGCTGCTGTCATGTCAGCTGAATAGGAGCCAGCATGTGCCTAGGTGGTCAATGGCATGCTGGCTGTATCAGCAGTAGTGTGGACAGCAGGACCAGGGCAGGGATTGTTCCCCTGTGCTAGGCACTGGTGAGTTTGCACCCCAGGTTCTGTGTCCAATTCTGGGTCTCTCACTACAAGAAGGACACTGAGGTGCTGGAGCATGTTCAGAGAAAGGAACAAAGCTGAGGAAGGGTCTAGAATACAAATCTTACAAGGAGCTGTGGAGGGAGCTGGGGTTGTTTAGCCTGGAGAAAAAGAGGCTCAGGGGTGACCTTATCACTGTCTACAACTGCCTGAAAGGAGGGTGCAGCCAGGTGGGGGTCGGTCTCTTCTCCCAGGCAATAAGTGGCAGGACAAGAGAACATCACCTCAAGCTGCCCTAGGGGAACTTCAGGTTGGACACCAGGAGTAATTTTTTCATGTAAAGGGTTGTTAAACATTGTAATGGACTTCCCAGGGGCTGGTAGAGTCATGATCCCTGGGAATGTTCAAGAAATGACACAGAATTTAGTGCTCTAATCCAGTTGGTAATGTGTTGATCAGTCTAAGGTTAGGTTTGATGATCTCTTACAACCTAAATGATACTGTGATTCTCAAATACACATCCAAAGTATTCTGAACTTGTATAGGTCTATGAGACGATTTTGGAGTCTGGTCTCCTGAAAAAGATACTGCAAAAAGAGCAGAGTTTTATTCTCATTTTACTCAGATTTATTTAACTGACACGGGCCTAAAAGAAGTTGGGAAAAGCCATTTGTATAACTGTGTAAAGTACGTGAGAAATGGCAATTCCTTAGTAAGGATCAGGAGCTTCAGTGGAACAGCCTGTGTTCGTGTCCTCCTGAAATCTCTTCCTCAAGGACTGCATTCACCTCATGGACAGGACCTGGGAAGCCCTTGCTGAGGTGAAAACATCAGGGGAGCAGATAGTCAGATGCGACCAGTTCCAGGGAGCTTTGGGACAGCTCTGTAGAGGAACATCTGGCATGCCACAATGAAGTAGGAAAGTATCTCCTTTTTCTGACTCTCAACTGTGTTAGCCAAGGTGAAGATCATGTGCTAGTACACTGTAGTGGTCCAGAGCACTGCCTGGCACAGGGTAGAGAACATTCAGTTCTCCTAAAAATCTCCTATGTTGCAGGTCAGGTGGAATATCCCTCTCCACTGCCTGTAAAACACTGCAGTACTTTTAGCAAAGACAATGATTCAGATCACAGGTGGGACGGAAATGCGAATGTTAGCCCAAGAAGGTAGATCTCTTTGTTTGTATATGCCTTAAAGATAAACACATGCAAGGAACAAACTCATCCCATCTTAGAAACAGGCAGACAGTCTCCACAGATGGTGTGGCACAGCCGCAGCCCATGACTGACGGCCACCTTCCCCCGTGGGCTGCTGATGGCCTTGCTGAATAAAGGGCATCATCCAGGCTGGCCAGTGTTGGCTTCTGTCATCCTAGCAGAGCTGAAAAGAGCATACGGGTAGGCACGAATGCACAGTGCAACACACACTCTTCATGGACATCACCGAGATTCTGCAGATAAAATCTGTAGGAAGGACAACACCAATAAAACTACCATTAAACCAGCACTCAGATTGCTGCAACAAACTTCCCATTTTCAGTTCTCACAAGGTCCTGCTGAGTACATGCAGCTTGGAGATAAGGTATCTGGAGTTTTCCTCTTGGTGTCTTTGCTACCACTAGAACTTTGTGACAGAATTGCAGCTGTATTAATGTGAGGCTATTAAGATCTATATCTCAAAAGTAAAAAGGAACAATATTAAGCTCTTATTTTCAGTATTTTTTGGAAGAAATTTAAATTTGCTTTATTAAGCATTGATTCAACCTTTCTTTTCTCTTTTTTTTTTGGTAGATGGATCCTGATCTCAAATTTATGTGATGTTCAGAAGAGAGGTGTGGTTTATGCAGTAAGAATATATCATTATTTCTCTGTCGTTCCACTGTGTGGAGTTAGCTCCATCCTGATGTTTACACATTTCCCTTTCTCTGTTTTCTTTCACTCTCCAGTACTTACAAAGTATTTAAAATTGGATGAAAATGAACTGCTATTTATTCCTTAAATGATTATAGCTTTCATTATTCTATTATCTGAAAGCTTCATAAACATGTAATTATCACCATGATGACACTAGAGGCTATTATCTTCTTCTCAGAGCGGACGGTGAGAGGACCAGAAGTGAAAATATGCTTAACGTGTCCTGTTTGAGACAGGTTGGAGCTCTGTGGTGTATCAGAGAAGTTATGCTGTGTACAGATATGAGATCCTTAAAAATCAGACTATTAGATATCAAAATTAATGCTCTCATGGGAAGGGAAGTTTCAGGGAAGTTCCAGGGAAGTTTCAGGGAAGGGAAGTTTCAGGGAAGGGAAGTTTCAGGGAAGGGAAGGGAAGGGAGTATAAAAGATAAGTCCTGCCCCAAGGGCAGGCATTCCACCCTGAATGTCAAGCTGAACAGATTGTTGTTAGCTGGACAAAGAGTTTCTGAGATAAGAAATAATAAACAACCTTGAAACCTCTGAGAACAGCCTCCTCCAGTCTCTCCTTGGCGGCCATCGGGGAAAACCCGAATTCCAGACCACCTTCATGTCCTCCTGAGGTGATCTCAAGCCTAAGGAGACACCCCGGGCAGTGACAAGTAGTTCATTGTTTTTCTAATAAAAAATAATAAATCTGTGATTTAACGAAAATGAGTTATTCCCAACTGAGAAGCCTAGATAAAGAGAAGATTATAATATTGGATATTGTGTGGTATGATCCCAATTTCCCCTGAAAATGCAGCCTTGAAGGGTAGATGATGTTTATATTAAAAGGCAGTCAAACTACTTAACCGCACATTCTGCTTCTTTATGCATTGTGATTTCAGTCTAACTGTCTGAGGGTTGACCAAAATAAGAAATTACTTCTTCACCCACACATTGTTTTAAAGCTTTCAAATACATCTCTTTATTGGTGAGGTTGTGGCATGTCAAAAAGGTCAAGGATTCACAGTGGCTAAGAATTTAGGTGCAAGAACAAATTTGTGCCTACAAGTTTCCAAGCAGTCTCAAAGGATGCTTCTTCAAAGTCCATCACATAAATACTGAGGAAGAGTATCCTTGGAGTTTGTTATGGCAAACACTTGTCTTTATGTTGCCATTTGCATCAGACCAGCTGTGTGCAAACCGTGAAGAATTTTTTTGGGTTTTTTTAAGTATGCTATTGTTTGATCTCAAAATTTAATCTTATTTGTACCACTAGTGTTCTTACTCTCTGAAGGAGGACTTGAAATCTTTGCCCAACATAACTAACCTCAATTCTAGCAAAGGCTACCTTAAAGGAGTTATGCCTTCCAGAAAAAGCAAACACTTGGCTTGACTTCTGCCATTCCACACACCAGAATTTCCAGTGATGGCAATGTCATTACAAGCTCAAGAATATGCATTGTCTCTGCTAAAGCTCCTTCTATTAGTTTCAGTTACTACTTGAAAATTGCAGCTTTCTTTTTACTCAGAGAGAAACATTTCAGGTTTGAGAGCTTTTGACAGAATCTGTAGAACGCAGAGAGGCTTCAAGGTGCAATTCTTGCCTTGCCCAAGGATGGAAAATACAAATCTACATGACTGTAGATGGCATTTTTTGTATGGGGGAAAAAAAGTGTTTTCAAAATCGGTTTTGCTGACGTTTTTTCTTACTAGAGGAAGGAGCCCTTCCTCCTCACATCCATTTCATGCCCAGAGCTATAGGGCTGCCTATATATGGATGATTAAGAAATCCAGCGACTTACCAAACGCCCCATAAGCTTTTTTCACCGTTTACTACCAAACAATGCTTACCTAGTTATGTCAGTCTTAACTTTGTTTCTTTGTCTTTTTCATATGTGTAATGGAAATGCACTGTTGATATTTGCCATTGATATCATCTCTGGTTTATTGACTGGATTGTAAAGATTTTGAGGGCCACTGAGTCTGCTGTAGTGAGTTGTGTCAGTGCTTCAGACTTGCGCTGTAGTAACAGTTTGGTACCACTAAAGGGCATGTCAAATGAACTGTTTCATAAACCACTTCTTTTTCCTAACGACCCCCCCCCCAAAAAAAAAAAAAACAAACAAAAAACAAAGCCAAAAAAAACCCCCAAAAAACACGAACAAAAAACCAGGAAAAACACAAACAAAAAAAAGTGAAGTCATCTTTAAGGAAATACCCAAGCCTCCATTTAGAACTGTGGCATTTGCTTCTCACAACCTGAGAAGATTTACACTAATTAGTGATTTATCTGAGAGATGTGTCTGGGGACAGGATGCACACTGCTGGTAACCTGTATGAAGTGGCAAAGTGTCTGATTTCAGGAGGTTTCACATTTAGCTAACAAAAGCATGAATTAAGAGAGAGAAAAGGATGATGAGGGAAACCAGGAGGGCAAACATGAATTTACCGAACAGATAAAGCGCCTGTTCCTTTAACCATCTCACTGTAAGGCCTGTTACAATACTGGAAGAGCAATCATATGCCCTTTGCTAAGCTTCAGATTAGCTCCTCTGTCAAGCCTGAAGCAACATTTCAATCCTTCCATTTCAATACCTGTATGAACAATTGTCAAGAGCAATGATGGAGAAGAAAGGACCTTCAGCTCCAGACAAGTCCTCTGCAGTGAGATCAAAACACCCTCATAGTTATAGCTACATGGGTCCCCATGTACAGGCTACTCCTCTCCCTGCCTGCAGTACATCAGTCCCCATCTTGCCTCTGAACTTTGAGAGGATTCAGGGAAACGCTCCAGAAAATATCTCTTTGGTAGGCAGCTTGGGAGCTCTCCTTTATCTCTCTGTCATTCCCTGACTTTGCCATTCACTGAGTAACAAACAAATAATTTAATACCAAAATGCTCTGACTGAAAAAAACTACAAACCAATGTTTTTATAATTCTATACAAAGTCAATAATTTTTCTGGCCTCTCCTCTATACCTCAGTGAGAAGTACTTGAAATTCAGTAGATTAGTTTTCATATATATATATATGTATATATGAAAAGTTTATCATTTCCAGAGGGGCATGCTTTCTTTAGTTCTTCATTTGCTATGTCATTTTCACTCTGTTGAACAGAGAACCAAACACTCACTGTGGTGACCTCTGAGACACTGTTTGTTTTTACATTTACATATTTCCCCTGGTGGTTGCTAGCCTTCAAATTGCAGGGCAATAGGAGGCAGGTATGAACTAAGGTAGTAAGAGCTATATGTATGTTATTACATAGCTTCATGAGAATTTTTTTATACATGTACAAATTCACACACGCAGAGATCAGTACACATATTTAAGGTCATACAACTAGTGTAAAGAGTCCATGTGGCTGTTTGTAAAACTTAATCAGATATTTCACTCCCAAAGGATTTACCACTTCACATTAACAGGCTTACAAGTGAAGCTTTTCAAGGAGAGATATAAAAAGGTTAGACATATGCTTAAGTATAAGAAATTAAGCTCTTTCTGTTTTTCCACTGTGTGTTTAGGCATGTGTCTTGCTGTCAATGCATGCTTACACCTCAGAACAGCCAGTAGAATACATGTTTTGGGGAGATGGCAGAAAGCTTTGTGAGTTGGTGCCATTGTCATGATAAAGATGTAGGAAGACGTAGGTGATGGTTAAAAGGCCAGTCTGGGCTCCCAGAGTAATGACTGGAATTCCCCACATTCTTGAAATAAAAAATGTGATTTCCAAAAATGTCAAAGTTCCTCAAAAGCATGAATCCCACTGAGCTGCAAGGTCTTTTAGGTGTTTTAGTACCTAAGACCATTTGAATGTTTTGTTCTGCTTTACTTTTTCATCTTGTTGCTTAACCCTCAGGCCACCCCTATCCTAAGGCTGGTGTCACAGTTTAGTATATTCCAAACATATTAATTTCTACAGATGTCAGGAAAAAGCAGCATACAAACGTAAGTCTCCATTCACAGTTGCAGAAGCCTGGGAATGCAGCTAACTGTGTCAGCATAGCTCCCTCTGCTGCTTCAGGATTAAAACCTTTTTTCACTCAGAAGCTTCCATGTCTGTGTATTGCATCAGAATTCATACCAAATGCTTTGCAAAACAAAATTTCGTTGGAAAATTATTCTCTATAGCTTTTTGGATTTAGGAAACCCGGGTAAGAATTTCTGCTTCTCCTGTCTGTTTGCATATACAAAGCATATATGCCAAAGCTGACTTAAAAACAAATGCTTTCATCATCCTCTTGTAAAAAGCAAATACAAAATCAAACCATGTGCCTGATCCATCAGATGTGTGTTTGAATCTGAAAAACTGCATGTTACAAACCACTTACATGAGTGGATAAAAATCGAATAAATGTTTTTGTTTCAATCTACTAAATATTATTACGGAAGAAACAGAGTGTTCTTACAACATTTCACAGAGTCATAGAACCATGAAATCACTGGGATGGGAAGATCTTTTAGTCAAACACCCTGCTACAGCAGATTGCCCAGGATCACATTAAGGTGGGTTTTGAACATTTCCAGAGGAAAGGCATCAACCTCCCCCACCAGTCTGTTCTAGTGTTCTATCACTCCCAAAGTAAAGAAGTTTTTCCTCATCTTCATATAGAACTTCTTGTGTTTCAATTTGTGCCCACTGGTCTTTGCCCTGTTGCTGGGCACCACCAGGCAGAGCCTGGCTCCATCCCATGACCCCTCCCTTCTTATCTACTTGTATGCTTTGCTGAGGTCCCTCTCAGTCATCTTTTCTCAAGGCTGAACAGGCCCAACTCCCTCAGCCCTTTCTCATAAGAGAAATGCTCTGGTCCTCTCATCATATTCACAGCCCTCTCTTGGACCTTCTACAGTAGTTCTCTGTCCTGAGGAGCCCAGAACTGGACACAGCACTCCAGATGTGCCTCTCCAGGACACAGCAGAGGGGCAGGATCACCTCTCCAGACCTGCAATGCTCTTCCTGATGCACCCCAGGATCCCATTGGTCTCTTGGTGCCCAGGACACTCGGCTGGCTCATGGACAGCTTGTTGTCCACCAGGACCCCCAGGTCCTTCTCCACAGAGCTGCTTTCCAGCAGGTCACCCCCAGCCTGAGCTGGTTGTTCCTCCCCAGGTGCAGGACCCTGCACTGGCCTGTGTTGAATTTCTGATGCTTCTTCTCTGCCCAGCTCTCCAGCCTGCCCAGGTCCCACTGAAGGGCTGCACAGCCTCTGGGCATTGGCCACTCCTGGCTTTGTGTTGCCAGGGAGCTCACTGGGGGTACACTCTGTCCCTGCCTCCAGGCCATCGATGAGCAGGTTGAATGAGACTGAACCCAGAACTGACCCCTGAGGAGCCCCACCAGCTCCAGGCCTCCAGATACACCCTGTGGCACTGTCATCCAGCCAGCTCACCCCACTGTCCTCTCAGCTAACCCACACATCCTGAACTGCCTGTAAGCATGTCGGGGAAACTGTGTCTAAAGCCTTGCTGAAGTCAAGGCTAACAATCACTGCTCTCCCCTTCTCTCCTCAGCCAGTCATCCCACGACAGAAAGCTATCGGATTTGTTAAGCATGGTTCCACCTTGGTGAATCTGGTTACTCCTGCCAACCTTCTTTTCATCCACATTCTTAGAGATGACACCCAGGACAAATTGTTCCATCAGTTTTCCAGGGATGGAGATGAGACTGACTCATTTCCTGGGTCCTCCCTCCTGACCTTTTTGACAGATTGGACACTGGCTTTCCTCCAGTCCTTGGAGATCTGTCATGTCCTCCATTACCTTTCAAAAATGATGGAGATTGGATTAGCAGTAACACCTGTAAATTTCTTCAGTATTCACAGGTCCATTCTATCAGACCTCATGGATTTGTGGGTTTCGAATTCACTGAAATGATGTCTAAGTCAGTCCTCCTCTACCACAGCAAAATTGTCCTTTTTCCAGACTTTCTCTCTTGCCTCCAGGGACTGGGATTCCTAATGACAGGAATTAACAGTAAAGAGAGAAGCAAAGTGGGCACTGAGAAACTGTCTTCAATATATTCATCACAAGAACACCCACCTCATACAGCATTGGACCCTCATTTTCCCAAGTCTTCCTTTTGCTTCTGATGTACTTGAAGAAGTGCCCCTTGTTGTCTTTGACATCCCTTGCCAGATTCAATTCCAAAAGAACCTTAGCATGCAGCCCATCATGCTCTGATATAATTCCAATACTCTTACCAAGTGGCCTGTCCCTTTTTCCAGAATGTGTAAACTTTCCTCTTCTGTTTGACTTTTGCCAGAAGCTCCTTGCACATTTATGAAAGCCTCCCACCCCCCTTGCTTTCTTTCTTACTCAGAAGGATACACACATCTTGTACCTTGACCTTGGAAGTGATGCTTTAACCACAACCAGCTTTCTTGGGCATCTTTTCCCTCCAGGGATTTTTTTCTATGATATTTTACCATACAGATCCATGAAGAGGCCAAGGTCTGCTCTCCTGAAGTCCAGAGTATTAACCTGATGTGCACCCTTCCTTGTAAGGATCCAGCCAAAGCTCCCACTGGCCTTCACATTCCCCACCAGATCCTCCTTGTTGTGGAGAAGAAGATCCAGCCTATCATCTGTCTTTGTTGGCTCCTCTAGCACTTGGAGAAGAAAGTTATCATCAGCACAATCCAGGAACCTCCTGGATTGCTTATACTCTATGTTGTCCATCCAATGGAATGAGGTAGTTGGATTGCCCATCTGTCTGTGGAGGGACTCATCTGCTCAGTGTTCCTGGTCAGGCAGCCTGTAGTGGGCCCCTGCTATAATGTCACCTGTCCCTGCCCTGCCCTCAGCTCAGACCCATGAGCTCTCAGCTGGCTCCTCATCCATTCCAGCACAGGACTCCATCCACTTCAGTGTATTCTTGGCAGAGAACAACACTCTTTCCTGGTCTCTCCTGCCTGTTTCCAAAAGGGCCTGTAACCTCTCATTCCAATGCTCCAGTAACAGTCACCCCACTATACCTCTGTGGTGCCTGCTAGCCCATCTCTAACTCCTCTTGTTTGTTCCCTGTAACGTGTGTGTTGGCGTTTAAGTTCAGTCCCTAATGAAGCCAATTTACTGGCTGGAGTATCAGGAATTCCTTCGTGGCTTTTCATGTATTCTCCTCCTGACCCTCTCCAAGCTCTGGGCATCTCTTGCTGACTTGCCATCAGACTGGAAGGACTCAGAGGAACTGAGGTTCCCATCTCCTGACACCCTAAATTTAAAGCCTTCTTTACCAGCCTGGCAAGCCTATGGCCAAAGATGCTCTTCCCCTTATCTGACAGACTCCGTCAGCCCTTAGTACACCCGGGTTCTCGTGGGGTCCAAGAAGCCTAAACCTTGACTGTGGTACCAGCCTGTAACCATTTGTTGATTTTCCAGACCTGACCGGCCCTTTCAAACACCTTCCCTTTGACTGTGGGGATCAATGAAAACACTGTTGTTCTCCAGAGTCACTTATTGCTGCTTCCAGGGCTCCGTAATCCTTGATGCTCCTCAGACTGCTCCTGGCTCTACCATGGGTGCCCACACGCAACAACACAAGCAGCAGTCAGTAACCAGTGCAAGGCTTGGAAGTCTCTCAAGGATAATTTAAGAGGAACATCTAAGCTCAACACTGTGAACCAAATATTTTAATTCAACTAACTAGCCACATAGGAATACTTCAGCAAATATATGCAAAATGAAGTTCAAAAGCTGCCTACTGGCATATTTCTTAACTTTTTGGTTTCCTTCGTAATAGATCTACTCTCACTTAAGAAACATTCCAAGAATTGTTCTAAGGAAGGCAGCAAAAATCTTGATTCCTGTTTGCTTTAGATTACAGAGTGGTCTCCTTCTATAATATTTTTCAAACATTAAGACCATCCTAGACATTGTAGGGTATCCACAAGAACATCTGATTTTTTGTTCTGCTAATATTTATATACTAATTTATATATCACCCTTTTTCTTTCATTTCTTTGTTCAACCCAATCTTCTAGCAAGACCTTTTTGCAAAACATTTCCATGTTGACCAGGGCTAGCAGGAATCTGGGTTTTTGTTGCTGCTTAATTTTTTTTTGTTATTTTTGTCTTTCTGCATTTTAAATTACCTTAGCAATACAAACTGTACATTCTTGTGCATAGATGTTTAACTCCCTCTCTGTGTTTTACTAGCACTTTCAGATGAAATCATCCTTGCTAATGCAATTCAGATTTCTTCTACTTTTATCAAAGCTTTTTTTAAAAAAACACTTTCCCATTTTTGGGATAGAAATAAGACAGTGTTGTTACAGTGTTACATAGTTTGTATTTAAAAAAACCCCATGTCTGTAATAATGCAATATTTTTTAATTCAGTGAGTGTTTAATTCAAGCAAAACTTAAAAATACTTGTGTGGTATTCCTTGATTTTCAATTCTATCTCCTGGAGGAATGCATGCACAAAGGGCTTGTGCTAGATTGGCAGTACTTGACTGTGCTGAAGAACAGTCCAGTACCAAATCCCCGTATTGTCTGCAGCGAATTCTGGCTCTTAGCTGATAGTATGTAGTGAATGGATTAATTTCCTTATTCTTCATCCCCTCTCTGCCACGCTGCTGATGAACTGACAGTTGCACAAGTGAGCCTGTGCTGCAGGACAGATTGTATAATTATCCAAAACCACTACTTCAACTTCTAGACCATCATCTTCCCTTTCCTGCCTACCACCATCAGTTAATGATGAGTTGAAGGCTTGGAGCTGAAAATGCCATCTACAAGACAAATTTTCTGCTTCTCCAAAACATTCTGTAACCTACACCAAGCCAAAACATAGACAAAACATAAGGTCTATGGCTCAGCATTGCCCTGATCTCAGGGCACAAGGGAGCAGGGGACTGCAGGTGACACATGGGAACGGGGAAAATAGGGTGAGATTAAAGATCCACGAAACATCATGCTCTGCTCCCATGCTTTTCCTGCTGTTCCAGGACCAGAGCCATTAGAGGTGTAACCAAGAAACAGCCCTTCTGAGAGGTCACCTTACTGGAAAACTGAATTATTAATGTACATGAAGCACAGTAGGAGTCATGGAAGTAATTTCCAAAGTTGTCAATGTGTAGCCTGCCTCTATGCCAATGGCATGAAAAATGAACTGTATGAATGGAATAGTGCATAAAACCCCTATGATGAAAGTGAATCCCTTTTCCTACAGTCACTGAATAGTTAATAACAAGCACAAGGTGTTTCCATTGTGAGAGGCAGTAGCAATAAACACTTTGTCTTTCCTTTTGCCTCTCCACCTTTCATGCTGGGGATGGGTACTTTCATTTGTGAGATGGGTGATTCACAAGGAAATCATTCCAGTTGTGCAGAAACATCATTGCCAGCCCACTTCTCTGGCACTGTTTCTGCTTCTCCCCCTGTGACAATACTGTCAAGTTAAAGCAAACATGTTAAGGAGTAGATGTGGGGGAAAAGAACACTAGGAAAAGTCAATACGCCTCTGCTTCAACTTGTCTGGACAAATCCTCAGCACAGTTGTAATTTTTTTCCTTTTGGTCATAAACACAGTTTGCTTGAAGCTGCAGATTTAATTTTTTTCCCCTAATGTAATATTGAAAATGACAGGGATTTTCAAGCTAGAAGAGAGTGTCAGTTCTCTATTCAAAAGTGCAATAGAAGTTGATTATAACTCAGCCTAACAACAAGGGCTTAATATCACAAACAGAGAATAATCATTAACATTTAGGTATGAATTACTGAGATAAATGCCCTCCTGATGAGATCTGATGTGGTTGAAATGGCTTATTAGTAATGTGGCAGCATTCAAAAGCATGCAAAATAAGCATAGTGAAATTGAAACCTTGTCAAGTACTTCTCAAAAAAATCAAGAGTGCCAAAGTGTGCACCATATTTTGACAGGAGTATTGTCATAAAATATTGTGGTAGTTTCTAGTAATTGCATTGAACTGCAGCACTTAGGATATTGCTGGACTGGTGACATCAATGTATTAGCAAAATTTGAAGGCCCTGTTAACTTGCAATTATTTACTACTTCTGAATTATAGCCAACAGCTCTGTCCAATTTGTTTAATGAGCATGGCTGTGTATTTTACTCCAGTATACTTTTCTTTCCATGAGGTCCTCCTTTTCAGTAAACAGCTGAGAAAAGAATCTACATGACTAGCAATGCTGTGGTTCCCCTACACTTTAAAACTGCTTGACTTATGAGGGCTAACATTTTCTGTAAGTCTGAGTTGACAACATATATTGTGTTAGACACTAAGAAATTGAGGTATGTCTTTTCAGCTCCTTGGTTGCAAAGGCATCCGTTGCTCAGTTTATGCAAACAAAAAAATGGGTGGCTCTTTAATTTTACAAGCTCAGGCCTCCAAGCTTCCTGGGAATGTCACAACATTTTGCAATCAGCTTAATTGAGAATATTGTAATGATAACATAATTCCTCCTTTTCACAGCACACAGGCAATTCACTGGAACACAACAAGGAAATTCCAGAAGTGACTCTTTTCAGAGTATTGAAAAGCCTATAACTGTAGAAATATGCAAATAAAACCCCTCACTATTTGATTAACTAGTTCTCTCCAGTTTCACTAAAAGTTATTTAAACGCATTTAAATTAATTAAATGAAATTAATCATTTAAGTAACAAACTTCCTCTTGAACATTGCGTAGTACATGATCTCTGGGTTCATAGATGGGAAAAGCCCTTTTTATTGCTGAAATGCCCATTATGACCCTGATTTGGAAAATAGACTGATATATGTGTTTCGAGGAGCTCTCCTTCTCTGTGACTGAGGGGAAAAATTTTCCTGGAAAACTAGTAGGTCATCAGGCTAAAAAAAGGCAAGAAGACAGGGTAGCAGTGCTTCAGGCCACAGAGAAGACGTCTGGAGGAAAAGGAAAAACATACAAGTTTCATTTCTCACCACAAAATTCTGCATTATAATGTGTGCACACTGAATACATGAATGTCCCTTTCAAGGCAGCCCTAATTCAGTTAACAGTGTGAGCAGGGGACACACTGCATGCCTTGCACCACAGCAGTGTGTCTTGTGGCATCTCTGAGGGTTGGCTTCAGTGCGAGGCAGTGCCTAGCTTTTGAATTCCTGATGTGAGCAAGGGGACTGGCACAGAAGCACAGAATTGGCAACAGGGCAGAAAGACTGTGATGGATGAAGGAGTCACTCCCTCTTTATCGGCAATGTGTGACAGCTTGGTAGGAGAACACAAATTCTCCAACCATTATAAAATCATAGATTGACTTGGAAGGGACCTTAAGGATCATCTAGTTCCAACTTCTGTGCCATGGGCAGGGGCACCTTGCCCTAAATCAGCTTGATCAACCATCCAACCTGGCCTACTGGCTTTGGCAATTTCCTGGTACTTGCACACAATGGTGCTGAGAAAGAGGGATTATTCATAACCACATTCCTCTGGTCAATAACACGGAGCAGCAATGGCTCTGTTAGCAAAAGTAATTTTCATCAAACAGAAGAGAAAAAGATTCCTAGGTAGTTGAGAACAGGTGATCATATAAGAGTCTTGGCCTAAAATGTAACTTACCAATAGATGCCCTGGTTGAGACCAGCTGGCAAAGACACAGAAGCAAGCCATGCAAAGTTTTTCTCTGCTGTCTTATGGTGGCTGTGCTGTAACAGGAGCCAATGAGAGTAATAAAACCCGGGCCAGGGCTCTGCTCACTTCTCTGTTGATAATGCTGAAGGCATGGCACATCCTCAAACTCCCCAGAAGCATCAATACCCTGTCATTTTGCCATTTCTGTATCATGCCAGCTGTATGGAAACCACGCATTCATTAGTCCATGATGAAAACAGGGAAAAAGGTGAGTTTCTTCTTGAGTTGTTGTGCACCTGCAGGAGAATTGTCACACTTGCAAGTTTAGAGGTCAGGGGTGTTGCTATTTTCTTGAAGAGATGGGTTTCTTTACACAGCATTTCAGCCAAGGACCTTGTAATACAACCAGCCTCTTCCCACTGGTGATCATGGGCTTTGCCTTACTGTAATGTAAAAGCTGAAAGGTCTGCTTGAAGGAGTACCTGGGATGAAAATCCCACAGGAAGTAGTTCACGATAACATCATGCTTTTACTGGTCTCTTTGTCCTGCTGCTTTGCCTCACTATCCCTGCTGCCTCTGACTTAGCCTCCCATTTCCAAAAATTTTGAAGTGTCTTGCAAGGCGTAGTTAGGAAATCCCCATTCAGTACATGGGAAAGGTGGTTCATTAGGATCTAAAATTGTGACCGTGGTGTAGCTGGGTGAAGAAGGCATTGATGTTGCAGCAACACAGCCAGCACTCTTCCAAGTCCTGGCATGTGAGTGACTCCCTAAAACCAGCTACAGAAATAAGCATTTAAAACTTTTGCTGTCTCTTCCAGCCTGAGTTACTGACCTTCAGCTGTTCCTGACCTCCTGCTTTTCAACTGCTAGCTGGAAACGAGTCCCATGCTGCCAGCTACTACTCTGGAGAATAGTTAATGAACTTAAGGGTTCAGTACAGGCTGCTCATAGACCTATCTCTCTGCCCTGCTAATGAAGCTGCACACTGTAAAAGGACACTGCAGGGAGGAAAAGTAAAAAAAAAAATATGCTGGAAGAGGATACACAGCAATTTCTGACTGTCTGACTCTCTCTGATGCCATGTTGGGAATAGTAAGCCAGGACCTGCTGACAAGCAGCTGGGCTTTGAAGAGAGGCCTGAGATTCTCCACTGGGACCTAATTACAGAAGGGCGTCTCTGCCTTTTCCTCTTTCTGTAACCTGTGATACTGGTCTCAGGGTTACACGAGGAACCACAGAATTAACTAGGTTGGAAAAGACAGCCAACACCGGTTGGGTCCATCCAAAATGGAGAAGCTCTCACTGAATCTTGAAGAAGGATGAACAAATGGACTTTCTTATACTCAGCATAGCAAAATGGCGCTTTTATTTGAGAGAGATGGGAAACTTTGGTATCAAGATCCATCCCTGGGAATGTAAAGAATGCTCAGAATAAACCTCCAAGCTGCTTTTTTTAAGACCAGTCAGCAGACTCATGTACACTGATGGAGTGACAGAACTCTACTTTCAGATATATGTTACTGTCAGATGCAAAAAAGGAAACCTGGACTCCTGCCACTTAGCTCACTGCATAGCGAATTTTTTTCCCTCACATTATGACTATTGCAATACTTTGTATGTATGTTCACTGGTATAATTTAAAACTGTCAAGTACTGCATTAGGAATAAAAACAAGAAACATTTTGCTTTCCAACTCATATCCTAGATTTCCTAGCAGTACTACTTCAGTCATTTTATCAGAAATTAGATTGGTATTTCTGCAGAAGCACATTCAGAAATGCATCCGATGGTCTGGAAATAATTTCTGCTTCATGCATTTATTTGTCATGTTTTTCAGCTTTGCAACTCACCTTTCCTCACAAGTTATTCCCTCCAGAAGACAGGCTTTTACTACAACACCTGAGCAGAACATAGCAGATACTGTACCTTTCCAATACTTGTGCTCAAACCATAAAATTATTTTCTACACAAATTAATAAGTGGTTAGTTAGAAAACAGTTTAAAAGGTATAATGCTCACCATAGTATCTGAGCACAAGTTATTTCTAAGGACCTAGGCACATCACAGAGATCATCTACTTTGATCTCATGTTAGCTACCAAATTTTAGCAAATTTGAACTGAATGATAGTATTTCTTATATTATTTGCAGACTTTCTCTAAGTCTGCAAATACCGGAGGATCTGTCATGTTGCTCAGTGAATTGTGACTCACTCTTTATAAATATTTTCACTTTTTTTTTCTGATCTGAATTACTCTAGCTCTAGTCATGGCCTACTTCCTTCTGCTTTGGTTTGCTACAGAGAAGAAAGGCTTGTGATAATTTTGTAGGTAATACTCTAGAGAGTGACATCAAGTTGATTTCCTTCAACATATGAAATAGACCAGGCTTCTCAAATGACCTCAAAGGGAATTTTACTGACTTTGGTAATTTCTGTAGCTCCTTTCTGCTTCTCTACAGGTTTCTAACACCTTTTTTGATGCCAAATGCTGCATACAGCCATGACAGTCTTCCTGCTCCTAGTTTGTTCCCTAATACATAACCCTAATTGCCTTAGGGTGCTTCTTTGGATGTCCCAATTCTGCCACGATCCATTATCTCCTTTGCAGTGTGTTATAGGATACAAATCTCCATTTTGGAAGTAAAACTTAATTACCTCTCTTCTGGGATATTCAGCTTGTCATTTTGCTGAATAAAAAACTTGTGGTGTACAAATGAGGCAAACTACTAACCAATACAGACCTCTCAGTTTAAAGTGAATGAGGTACAGGTCAAGAAGCTTTATTCCAAAATATTTCTACATGAAACTGATTCTTTAAACATTACTGTAGCTGGTTCTTCATGGTGTCTCTTTTTATGGAGGCTTACCAGGGTGATGTGGGAAAGTGCATGGTTGTGTTGGGGTAGTGTGGGAGCTTCCTGGTTATCGCTCACTGGGATTGAAAATGCTTTCAGCCCCTAAAGCTTTGGGCTGGGATCTGCTGTAGGCCCTTCAGATGCACCTTTCAGTCTCTGAACTCAGAGAATCAATTCTGCTTTGGGAGACAGATGCCCAGTTACACCAACACACCCTCTGATCCTTGTTCACACACCTGTTTTGCCGCACTCTGATTTTAATCCTTAATTTTACTCAAGACTTTTCTCTGCTTCAGCAGCAGTCCGTGTCCTTTGCTTTCTCTTCTGGTTAAGTGAATAATTTAGGAGGCATTTTACCACAGTATAGATGCCTTCTCAGCACTAAATCACCTCTGCACTTCTCTAGCAGGGTTAAAGGCTGAAGGTAACATAGAGAGAGAGGCTCTGCAGAGGTCCTCTGAGGCAGACTGAATTTGATGCTGTCCACCAAATTAGTGAAGACATCAATCTATGATGTCAGTGAGAATGTTAAAATGTGCTGTCTCACTAACCTGGTAACCACTGGGGAACAGGGCTGGAACTCCCCAGCTATCCAGTACTTTTTATCTCTCAGCCTGCACATTTTTCCTTTAGCTTCTCCAGAACCACTTAGAGTGCTGAATCTAGTCCCAAAGGGGTTCCTACAGCATTTTCTTCCTTTAAAAAATATCTACAAGGCCCAATAACCACTCTCAAAACTGACAGACCACCAGCCGTCTTAAGGTATTTCTTAAATGTCTTAAATACAATGAAAAACAAACCGAAGGAAGCATACTTATTAAAAGTTTGAGTCATCACAGGTAGGGGCTGATTTTCAAAAGCAAAATCACACTACCTGAACCTAGTCTTTGCATTTGGGTCTTTACTTGGTACTAATAAGATTAATGTGCAGGCACCAATTCAAAGACACGATGGACTGCCATCAAAGGACTGTCTGTGGCACACAGCTCCTACAGTATATAAGATTCTGTAATTTTATCACATGCAGCTGCTCAAAAAATAATCCAAGAGTCAGAAGTGTTTGAGTACTCAATCTTTTCAGAGTTCTTTGATTTGGCCACGAGACTCAGTTTAAACTTGTGACCAACAGAAGAGTTCAAGGAGTGGAAAGGTAATGTTGGTAGCTTCTAGAAACAGCTCTGTCCATCAGGCTGTCCTAGCTTTATCATCATTATCATCATTATGGACAAAGTTTCTAAAGGTAGACAAGCCAGTTTTCTGCACATGCCTCAGACAAAGTGTCTGCTCCCAGAAATGGGGTAGATGTGTGAATGCAGAGATGTGTGAATCTGCTCTACTGGCTGTGGATTCAACTCTGAGATTTACCTCAGCTTCAACAGGCTCCCGTCTCTTCCCTGGCATGCACATCTTTGGTATATTCAACGTGTTTGCACAGCTCCTTGAACAATGGAACCATCAAGTTACTATTGTAAGTGATAAGTAGCCTAAACCAGCTTCTACTGGATGCAGAGCATCAGCAGGATTATGTTGTATTCCGTTGTGAGTGATTACTGCAAGGACCTTAACTAGTTATACTCCACAATTGTGCTCTTTGGAGGGGAGAAATATCTGCTTTGCCATTTGCACATCATTACAGATTCATTACAGGTACTGTCATGAACTCAGGACAACAGAACATAAGCCATTTCTTAAGAGTAGGGCATATATTTTATTTGCAGTTTTTCCAGATTAAAAATGGTATTGACAAGAGTGCAAATACTTTGCAAACAGTAAGTGACAAGACACAGCCCCCACTTAAACACACTTCATAACAACTTATGAAGTGTGTTTCCACAGCATCATTAAATATATTGCATAATTGCTCATATCAGTGTCCCCATAAGAAGAGTATTGACAAAAATTACAGGTTAATAGGATAGCATCAGTGGAGTTTACGCTGCTGTTCAGAGAAAACCAAAATCAAAAAGAGTATGAATAAATTTTTCAGGGCAGAAGCTGAGTAACAACCTAGGCAGGCAAAAAATGTACTGTTTCTGATGTAATATCAGGCAAGAAGATAAAATCTCAAAAGATCATTGCTTCCTCAGAAACATTTGGGATGGCTGGATGGGCCTTCTCATGTAAAGTTCTTGATCACTTTCTCTACTAGCCTTCCTTCCTTTCTCTGTACTTCTGTCTTATCTGGTTTCCCAGGCACCCTTTGGAGCATTCATGTCTTGCTGCCATTATTCTTACCTGTCCTTTCTGCATCTTGAGAACCAAGCCCCTAAAATTTGATGGTTGCAGACACAGTTCATGTGAAGTGCAAACAGCATCTTGTCTTGATTGAAGAGCAACCCCTCATCTCTTTTCACACCCAATATTCTGTAAAGGTACTGCAGCCATGTTCTATGCTAGAATTAGTGAAACATTTGAAAACCACTATGTAGGCCAGGTAATGCCTTTCCGTTTGCATTGGTAGTCCCAAATGCTTCTTGGAGGAGACACTGAACCCCTAGACATTCCACTACGGTCTCTTAAATACCACAGCATGCATCTTTCAGAGTCTGCAGTGTCCCAGTACTGGAAGCCTAACTTAGGAGAGAACAGGGTGAGTCTCACAGCACGCGAAAATATTCATAAATCACTCATCACATTGTTGTCACTATGCAAATGCTGCAATTACCTTCATCTTTGTCAGTGTAACTATGTGGTAATGATTGGCAAAGGCTGGTATTTTAACAGCTTCTTTGGTGTTGTATCCTTACCTGCCTCTCAATTTTCTAAGAAACGGATGCACTGATGTGTAGAACTAAATTAAGTCTTGGTGAGTGGTAAACAGCATTTGAAAAGTATTTACTTTTCCATGTTTCACTGGCACATTTCTCCATTCCTGCTCTGACATCCCTTTTAAAAGAAAACAGCACACTGTGTGTACTGAATGCACTGCAGTGCAACCTTCACTTTTCAAGTTCAGGCAAAGGGGAGAGACACACCTTTCTAGAAAGGCTCAAAGCATGACAAAGAGGTCCCAGTTTCCCTCATTCCTGCAGGTCTGAGCAAAGCACTGTGAGTGGCTCTGACCTGACTGTTACGACATGCTTGCCTGCTGCTAAATGTTTTAATTCCAAAGTTCATGAGCTTATCCATGGCTCAGAGCCAAATTGGGGCAAAAGCATGGAAATAAGACACTGAACCTTCCACTTCAGGCTTAGTAACTAACAGAAGCTTCAGGAAAACTGGAAGTGGGAGGAGATAAATGAAACTATTCCTGAAACAAAATGGAAAAGAGTATCACCCTTAGCAGAATGAAAACTGGGCCTGTTGGGAATCTTCTGAGATGAGCTTGGTCTCTTGTATAGTGGGTTAAAGTAAGTCATTGTATGACAAGTTTGTATGAAATACAGCGAAGTCCAAGATAACAAAGATAATTTCTTTCTGCAACTGTTGCAAGACAGAGTCTGTTTTCAGTCACATCTTTAAAAAGGACATTAGGAGATACAGGAAAAGAATCTAAAATAATGTCTGAGATAGAAAAAATCTGCCTTTCAGACTGAAAATAAGTTTCTTTAACTTTGCAAAGAGAAAAGTAAGAGAAGAATTAATGTTAATTATTTCCTTAGAAGGAAGAATATTGGTAATAGTTTTCTAGCTGTCAAAGACTTGGGACCACCTACATTCTTCTTCTTAATTTACGGATTTTTCCCTTTCTTCCATCTGAAGTACCTGTTCTTTCCCACCCATCACCCTTCCAGTTGTGTGACCCAACTGTATATGGGGCTAAAAGTCAGATCAATAAACCCTAGGTCCAGAACAGTACTGAAAAGGAAAATCTGAACCAGTATAGTGCTAGCCCTAAGCAACTGTCAGCCAACTGGAAGAAAACCAAGATGCAGAAAACGTGCTGAGAGCGACTAAACATGAAAAACTTCTCAAGTTACTAAGAAAAATTGCAAAAGCCATATAATAAGGTCTGAACCCAGACAGTACTTTGTTACAGAAGTCAGATTCAGAACAAAGTTTTATTTTCTAAATTGTAGTTATTTCTATTTAATTACTAAAAACAAGTAACTCAAAGGAGATTGTAGATTCTCTGTGCTTTAAATCGTTACCAAATAAGACCCCCTTCAGCTGAATCAGAACAGAAGCTCAGGATGTGAAGAGGAATGTGATGGTATTTGCCATGCATCACATAAGAGGATCCAGTGCTCTTTTCTGATGGAAATCTGAAACAGTGGAGTTTGTAGTTAATAATACTACCAAACTGAAAATTGCCAGTGGAACCATAACAATTTTCTCTAAACAGAGACCTAGTCCATAATATTTAGCTGATATATTGGTGCTATTTAGTTGATTGCTTTTATTTGGCAAGTTTACTACATTAAATAAAATCTAAGTGTATGAATACATCATCTATTTATCTACCTATTGATTCATCTCTTTACATCAGTACATTCATGATTCAGACACAACCTTGTTTTGGCTGAAATGAAAGGCATAGCTCATTCCCTTCAGGGAGAGGATAAACATATTTTTGTGATCTGACCAGAGCCATATCATAGTATGGCTATGTACTGGTTCTAATGCTGAAACTTATTTCTGGAGTTTAGGAGTTTGCTTCACCTTGTAAAATCTATCACTTCACTTCTACTATACATATCTGAAAGATTTCTTACGGAAAGTGTGAGATGCCTCAACTAGTCTTTACTATCTTTGCTGACAGTCACCTTTTCCCTTCTTCTGTAGGCAGTAGTATAGACCCACCAACACATTCCTGTGATGAATTTGTGAGTCAGCCCTGCTTTGCTATCCAAAGTGATGCTGCATCATGACAAAGTGATTTGTTAAAGCCCCCAATGGCAAGACTTCCCTTGCAGTACAGCTCTGACCAATAGGCATCACTGTTAGGAAACCTCATGGAGAACAGGACCCTGGCATACAGACAGACCTTGCATTCAGAGTTGCCTCTGGAGATGAGAAATGTAATTGTTACAGGAACATGTTCACTGGTCAAAATAGATATTGATATAAAAGTTAAGGAAGGAATAGCTTCAAGAAAAAAGAGAATGAGGGAAAAAAACAACCTGTGGTGAGTAGGTCCGGACTGCTCTTTTCCTCTCTTTGCCCAGGTAACATTGACCCATCACAGACTTCTGGCCATCAGAGCTTAATTCTGAGGCATTGCTCTCCAGAAAACAAAATATGTTAGTCCATCTTTCCAATGCAAGTTTGATGACTGCAAAATGATTTGTAGGAGGTTATGAAAAATGTCCTTCACCACTAACCCTTCCTTCTGCCATATGACACAGTGCGTGCTCACCTCGGCTGCTTGCTGCCAGATGATGATACCTTCGATTCTGCAAACAGTGAATATATCAGGACATGAGTCACTCCACCACCCTGCCTGACCCTCTCCACCCTGGGGCAAATGGAAACTGCCCACTGAGCTGATGAAACAAGTGATTTACGGAGCAGGAGGTGAAAATCATGTCTTGTTTATCCCAGTTGGCTGTACCGGATGTATCAATAAAATGAGCCAACCCTTAGGCTTTTTGCACCTCTGAGTATGGCACTAACGGCTTTGGAGAGCAATCTCAGCAGTCTCAGGCAATGCATTAACCTGAAATGTAATGAACCTTAATCTTTTTAACCTATCAGAAGAAAGGTATCCAGTATCTTGAAGGAGATGGCCCTACCTTCACCTATGTGGCTGACTCAGACACTGAAAAAGCTTCCTTCAACTATCTTTCCAAGCTACTTGTGTGGCAGTAGGGCACAACACTTAGAATTTGTGGTCTCTCTTGCAAAACGGCTTTCAGATGGGAAGAATGGATATTTTTCAGCTGTATCCCTGAACTTCTACTGCAGAGGAGTTTACAGAAACATGACGTAGCTCATGCTACAGTCATGGACCAGCAGGACATCTTTCCCTGCATCACCTCTGCAGCACAGATGTGCCCCAAATTCATGTGCTACAGAAGGCAGGCTATAAAAAATAGCACTTCCACTGCCATCCCAAGCACCCACAGTTTCAAAAGCTGTTGAATTTGGCAAGTGCTGGAGCACTCCTGGTGAACTAGGTGGGCAGTGTGTAGGTTTGAGGGCAGATGGAAAATTTTTTGTAGGATGAGCTGTCCAAGGGAGTCTACTAGATCATGTCTGTTTGTACAACAGTGACCAGTGAATTTCACTGTCCCTATATCCTAATGTTACTGGGGATATATCAGTGATATCACATTTGTTTCCTTTTTTATAAGAGAGTCTGTTCTGCATAAGTTTACGTTTCAGCTGCTTTCTGCTAAGTTATTCCTGTCCTCACTACTGTGCACAGAAAATTACACTGCAAACTGTATGTACTCTCATAGAGTGTTGCAAGTGCAGTTGAAGCTGCTGAAGCTATGAACTAACATTCTCAGGAACTAATCACCTGTGGCCAGTCCCAAATTGTGCTGAGCTTTAAGAAAATATTAAGGTGGCAGTGAAGGATGGATACATTTCACTGAGAATGCCAGTTTAATGAGCAGGTACAAAGTCTAGAAAGAGATAGAAATAAAGGAAACATCAACTCCACCCCCCCCCCTCCTTCCCCAGTAACTTCTGTTGGTATCTCAACAAATGCTTTTTCTGGTCCTTCCAACAGAATCGTGCTGAGACACAGTACTCTCAAGACTAAGTTTTATTCACTATTATCTCTTGTGGGTTTTCTTTAAACCATATTTGACTTGGGGTTTTTTTCACTCCTATTCAAACTCACTCAAAGTCCTTAAATAATTTATAAACTTGATAGCTAACTGGGATAGCAGCTTTTCTTGCTTTTACTGCAGACTATAAGCTGCACCTCAGATTTTGACATTGATAATCTAAGGCATGGCTAGAGGGGGCATTCACATACCTAAACAGAATGCTGAACTCTCCAGAGAATGGAAAAGCAAGGCCTAAGGACAAGCTGGGCTGCAAAAGGCTGTGAGCTGACCATCAATGGCATCCTGCGAAACAGTGGGGCAGGGTCCTGATCCATGTAATGAATATTTGAGCACAATGGATGAAAGTAACCACGTAATTTCATAAAAATAGTCCAAAGAAAAACAGATTATCATTACTACTCCCTAGAGGATGAACATTTCAATAGCTAAACAGCTGTGGTGACTGTAGGTTTGGGTAGGATATTCACTGAACCTAGTTTGATGTCATGGGGAAACACTGCATTCTTTTCCATAAACAGTAGATAGCTGAAAACTCCCCCATTCCAGCAAAAGTCTTCTCTGTGAGAAGGCAATCTTACCAGCTTTTTCCATTTTGTATGATGAATTTCTACGAAAAAATCCTGTAGCAGGAAACAGCATCTCAGTACCAGGAATGGACGTGGTCAGTTTTAAGATAATAATTTGCCAGGACTGTGAATTTTTGATATAAGGAGTTTGCAAAGCCATGTGATAACTTCTATGTCCTCTCTGTGAGTGCTCAAGTGTTAGTCCTGTGCCTGGTGCAGCAGCTGGCCACTTAAACTGATCTTCTGCTTTCTAGTGGCCAAGGACAAGGTCTGATGCAAGCCCTCCTGAGAAACCTTCAACCAAAGTGCTCTGTCACTGAAGTCCAGCCTGAATAAACATAGCAGCCACAAAGGAGAGACATTATCTCTTATGAAAATGAACATGACTCCCCAAAAATGCCCCCACCTCTCAGTGCCAGCCCCAAAGCAGATATACTAATTATGTGTAATGTATGATCCTAGGTACTGAAATAAACAGTTCTTTCACATAATAAAAGTCAGGGCATGAGACAATCTCCAATTTATGCAGTGAACTCTGCATCAAACATTGCTAATCACAAACAGTCTCAAATGAAGAGATTAACAAAGTTAAATTACATTAAGAGGAACAATGTTATATCATTAGTCGGTCCGGATATTGCCATACCTTGTTAAACTGAATGAAAATGTCCTGCAGGCCAGAAGCTTGTTCTTTTTATTTTTTCCCTTCAAGTGGGAACAGCATTCTAAGAAGCGGTATTGCCTGTACCAACTGCCTTGCCAACTTTTTAAACTAACTGACCCATATTGACTTTCAAAGATGGATTGAATGTGCTCTTTCAAATAAACCAGAATTCAGTTCAGTGGATGAATCCAACTCTGCAGATTTCCAGGGAGCATTATACTTTCAGTGTTTCTTCTATGTGGCTCGTACATGTAGGTTTGCTATTGCTGGAGGAAGCATGGTACAATACCACAACTTATACCACCAACTCAGTATCTGAACTTTGTGAGTAGTTAACATTCGAGTGCTCAAGTTTTCTGAACTTTCCATGCCCACTGGTACATTGTACAATCTGCAGTCCTAATACCATGATAATAGTTTCCATAGTGATTAAAATACAGCATTATTGAGGAATATATACAAATACATAAAAATCAGTATCAGATGTAATACAGTTATGTATAGCTAAATTACTGCTTCTGGAAAAAAAAGGACTTGCTGTTGTTTTTAAAGAAAGAATATGTCTTATGATTGCAGCTTTAGGGAAGTTCAGTTCTAAGCCTAAATGCTCACTTCTAGCTCACATCTCCAATGTGAGGTCAGTTGTGAAATTTTCTAAATGAAAAAAGAAATATGCAAGTAACAAAACTGAAAAAATAAACCAAATAAATTCTTTGGAGAAGAATTTTCCAATGAAAAATTCTGGAAAAGAAATTCTTTGATATTCTTAGGAAAGCATGAATAATGTAAAACATGAGCTGTTTTTGATCTTTCTGGTTATGCACATTGTAATAATTAAACTAGACCAATAACACATCTGCACTGTGATGATTATTTTAACCAAAAAACCAAAAAACCAAAAAACCCAAAAAGAAAAACAAAACCAAGACTAGTTTGTTTAGGACATACTTTTGGATGCTGCAAGAGAAATTTTTTCTTATTCTATCTTCTTTACATGAAGGATAAGAATAGCATTGCCAGATCTTTCTAAAAGAATAAAACTGGAGAATTTGCTTATCTGAATTTTCACATCAACCCCCTAAAAATAATACCGAATAAATAAAATACATTGGCAAATCAATATACTGTTTTGAGGAGCTAAAATAGAAAACACAGTAATAACAC
>WBND01000182.1:352436-407659 GCA_013398595.1 Tychaedon coryphoeus
AGAAACCTGGCTCTGCTTCATACAGGAAGATGGCTGCAAATGGCTGTTTCTGGTAGCATTTTAGTGAAATTGGTTTTTCAAAGAGTGAAGCACAAATGCTTACACATAAACATGTACTCAGCTCCTACGATTTGCAGTGTAGTATCCTACACGCATACAAATAAATACACACTCCAAATATCTAAATGGTTCCTGTACTGATCAAGAAACCCACAGTGTGCTCTGTGCACTCCTTCAGAGTCTTCTGGAAGTACAGGGTTTCTTGTTGTCTCCATTCCTCATTTGCAGCTCTGGACAGCTTGAGTGCTCCCTAGAGGACCCCCGACAGAACCATCTGGCCTGTGATAACAAGGGCACTGGGGAGAGCAGGAATCATAGTTTTTAGTGAGCCACATATTGGGACCCATGCTAATTAGAATCAACTCACTGGACTTCTTCCACCTGAGACCACAAGGTACATCTATTTTTGTGGGTATTGTGACTGTTTCTACAAGAAGACTGTAAATGTCTTAAAATTATTGTAACCATTGCAAGTTATTTCCTCAACAATTTGACAGCTGCAGTGGGGCTTTGGTCTCCCTTTGATCAGGATGTCCTTCTTTTTGGGGATGCTTTCTCCATACAAAAAAAATTGGGTGGTCACAGGAAAGGAACTGCTGAAACTTCCCATTGCTCTCAAGACAGGAATTTCTTCTGGCACCACACACAGCCTACTGCATGGAATTTGTGACTTACTTCCCTGAAGCTGAAAAAGCAAAGCTTGTGAACAAACACAGGCAGAGGGTTGCATCTGAGCATGACCAGGCGAGCACCAGCAGTCTGATCAGGGCGCCTCAGGTGGCTGCTTGCCCTTGCACTGGCAGTTTGTAGTGAACTGGCAGTGGGTGAGTGAGTGAGTGAGTGAGTGAGTGAGTGAGTGAGTGAGTGAGTGATGAACAGCCACATTTCCGAGGCAGCGGCCACAGTGCATTCAACACACACCAGTGATCCCCTGATCATGCTCTTGGGAGCTGCTCTTAACAGCCAGTTTTGCAATACGTCTGCAGCACCTGTTAATAGAAAGACAGGAAGTGTCAAAATGCCCACACCTCTCCTTACTTAGATGAAAACATGTTATAGATCAGAATTAATTGCACTGATAATACAGAGAGGGGAGGGGTGGGGTGGGGAGAATAAGAATCCTGGACAGCATTGCAGCAGTCCATTTTTAGTTGTTTACCCATTTTGGTTATTTTCCTGTGGTTTGACCTGTCCAGTCCCAATTGCAAGTTTGAATGCAAACATTTATGGCACCAAAAGACCATGCCAGGTGTATTTTAAAATAGGCACTGACTAGTGTGTATTGTATTTCAATTTTCTGCTTCATTTAGAGAAGTGGAAGACAATGACAGAGCTTCACTAATTCCTAGATTAGGCGAGTGGAGATTAGCCTAATTTAGGCTAAAGCAGTGGGTTTACTTCAAACTAGAGAGGGTTTACAAAGGGAAAGCGGTCGCTCTCAGTGGTTGCATGGGCTTGTCCTGTTTCAGTAATGCCTTGTTCCCATCAGAAATGGAATCCTATAAAGGTGCTGATATATATTTTTCACAAACATATATGGGATCCTAATTAAAGGGTTTCTGCATCTCCCCAGGACTCATTGTGACAAATATTCTTCCTCTTTTCCTCCATACCAGTGCTACTAGTTTACAGCCCTGATTGCAAGTGCAGGATTTTACTATCATCACAAATTACAAATCAAGGGCTTAGTTAAAACTACACAAAACTACCAATATAAGGCATTTATAGACACAAGCTTCTGCTTCAGGGAAGCAAATTCTTTTTTTTCAATGAGAGGAAATTTCATCAAAATTTCATGATGTCTATACCAAAACCAATGAAGGCGGCTAGGATACAGTTCCTGAGATGCTGGTCTTGGATGGGTTTCCTGTCACCAAAGGGGATGATGTTAATATCCAGTCAAAGCCCTGAGAGACTTTGTTGGATGCTTGATGGTATCAACATACAGATTCTTGTCAGCTGTCACTATTGGCCTGGCTTAGCCACTCTCTCATTCCTGAAGTATGTTGTCTTAGGCAGAAACCAAGGACTTACGCAGCAAAATGGAAATCAGAAAACCCAAACACAGTGTAAAATGTTAAAACCTCCCCGGACTAAATAGAGAATGGGAACTTGTGGTGGTCTGAGAAAGAAAATGAGGAGATTGTCTAATTTTATTGTGCAAAGCAGGTCTAGGATAGTTATGATACAAACTCCCTCCTGAAGTGGAATAGACTGGAAACTGAAAAACTTTTCCCACTTGTTGCATATAGGTAAAATCTTATGAAAGAAAGGCCTTATAAAATCAGGCCTTCCTATTTCAGCTGAATTAACAGCTAGCCTGTTAGGTTCCCATGAGAAAGAATCATAAGAATGAGAATCAGTTTTCATAACAATCTATTCTTCTAGGAAGGCAGTTTGCATCTGTGAAAAATAAGAAGTCTATCCTGTGAGAATCCACAAAGAAAAAATGTAAACACCTGTGTAAGAGAGAATCTTAGCATGCACACACAGAGGCACCTTCTAACCAATAAATTGAGTTGCTAACCGATTAGAATTAAACACAATAACTTGGAAAACTGGGTAAAAATAGGCTGTAACATTAAAGTGGGGCTTTTGGCCACACAACTGGGAAGAGTTATGCCCATCTTTATTTGCTGCTATTGTTACACCCACTGCTTTTTCACAAACCAAATTAGACAGACTTATTGACTCACTTCAGCAGTTGCTGGATGAAGCCATAGCTGAGGCTGCTGTATCCTGCCAGACGAGAGGCAAACACCCACTTGGCCAAACAAAAATGTTTGCACTGTGAACTGCTGTGTCTCTGGGATTTCCTGTAACTGCTAGCAGACCTTTAAATATCATGACACTCGCAGGCCAGAATTTTCAGAGGTGCTCTTAATTTTGCAGCTGTGGAGCTAGACAGCAAATCTTCATAGTTTGGAATATTCCATGGCACAAACCTGCACTGGAGTTTTGCTCTTATTTCAAAGATATGGTGCAATGCAGTAACGTGACTGCAAACTTGTGTGCAGGGTCAACAACTCCGAGAAGAGCTGGTTACAAGCCTCATTGCTTTTATAACTCTGACCCCTGACAGAGAAAACTAAAATGCTGAAGGAGAAGTGATTTTTTTTTAGAATTACTCTTAAAATAACTCAAGTGCGTGTCTTCTCTCATTTGTTGTAAGGGGTTGTGAGATTGTGAGACAAAATGTCCTATCCATGGCAAAGCAGGGAAACCATCTTGAGCTTTTCTGTAAGAAGCATTGCTCTGTGACCACTGGGAGGGGAACCGCAAAAAAATTCAACAAAATTCTCCTTTGTAGTATTAGAATAGACTAGCAGGAAATAAAAAATAATTACACAAACTATACTACGCTTTAAAAATGTGTCCTTTTCCATGACATGACTTTCAATGTCATGAAAGAAGTAAAAGGATCTGAGAGCAGGACATTTTGGTGCCAGTAATACTTCCAAAAGTTGGTTGTCCACTCCTAACTGCTCTTTCTAGACCCATCCATGTTACAGCCACTCTCAGTCACTATTGTCTTTGTTTGCTAGGGACAGTGGTTTCATTTTCAGCCTTGCTGGGTCTGTTAAATCTTGATCATTATCAATCTAATTCCCTGATGGGCCAATCTGTAACGAACTCTAGCTCCTGCTGCTGGATGGCACCTGCTCTGTCAAGGAATGGCTCTCCTTGGTCGTCAGTGTGAAGCAATGGCACTTTCTTGGCATAGGCCACTCCAGTCCAATTTCAGTTGAGCGTCAAGGGTTGTGTTGAACTTGGGAACTCAAGCAGAAGTTTAAGTAGAATAAAAAGGAGCCTTAAGCATTTAAACCACTTTCTGTGCAGATGGTTGTGCAAATATTTTTGAAAACAATCATAGAAAATACAACTTTGGGGCCAGATTTACTGTTCTGAAAGAAATTTACATATGCTGAAAGTTCTCCCATCCTTTTGAGAGTCCTTTTGACGATGAAACTCACCCACTAATTCCTTCCTGATCAAAAGGTACATGTCAATTTACAGGGCCTGTGAAGATGCCAAGAAATAATAATCTTATAATGAAAAGAGAATAGATTCTGGGGGAAAAGTAGTTTTTTTCCTCCTATGTGATTATTTGTAGCCCATGGTTCTCAATTTTTACATAACACTTCAAAAACACCAGGTTGTTCCAATTTCAATTTAGACTTCTAGAAAGGGGCCTACACTGTTAAATTCAAAGGTACAGCTACATGTTTTGTAAGATTCATAGGTTTGACTAAGCTAGGCTAGACTAGACCACACTTGAATGTTTCAATGGAAAGGGACCTACCATGATCACTCAGGCCATCTGTAGATGCTGTAACAGTAACAAAAGCAAAGTTCAAATTAGTTATTCAACTATATAAGTAATATTGACTTACTAAAGCTCTTATAGGAACTAAAGGTTCCTCAATTTTCCCTTCTGCAAAGTCAAAAATACTTTTTTAAAAAGTTTGCAGCTTTACTGTGTGCAAGAAAAGAGTTGGATGCATTTTATGTTACATCTGTGAAGCATAGACAAGGTATACCACACCTGGCATGGTTTATGAGCCACCAAAGTTACTTGCTAAGATGGTTTATGTGACACAGGGATATTTATCATAAGCTCACGCTATGAAGAAATAGAGATGGACTGTGTCAGAACAGTATGCAAATGCTCTCACCAAGCACAGAATGCCTGCTGCCACGAAAACTGTTGGAACGCAGCCCTACATGCCCTGAAATTGCTCACTTCTGACCCAAGCATACCAAGTTCAAGCCACCTAAGAGCTATAAGCAGCATACCATATGTCCTTGCTTCTTGCAGCTTTCCTGCCTCCTCTCTTTCACATTTTCAGTAATATGCAGATCCCTGAAAGAGAGCCCCGGGTACTGGGGTACTCTACCACTCTGCTTAGCTTTCTTCCCCTTATTTGATTCTCTACCATGTTGCCATTTCTACTCATTTTCACAGAAACACTGGCTTCACAAAAACATAAACTATGAGTGTTAATAAACACGGGCTGAAAATCCAACTTCATCCAGAATTACTGAAAAAACCCAGATGTGTTTGTTATAAACACATGCCTGGCCAACTTCAGCTTTGCCTGCAGCTCACTTTTGTTCTTGACACAGGATTTAAGGATTTAATGGAGCAGTCAGGAAAACAAACAAAATATATGTGGGTGCCTCCAGTGCACCCACAGCAGAAGTGAGGGAAGGTGTGGTTTGTGCTGCAGTTCTGCCTCGATTGCTTAACTAGGGTGTTGGCAGGGCACCTGCAGGCTTGTGCATGCAACTCGAAATTTGGAAGGACACTTTGCACCAGTCTCAGACTGCTGTGGAGGGGGTCACTCCTGATCTACAACAGTGTAAGGATGGGTAGACAACAGGGCTATTTCGGTTTGTGCCCTCAACTGTGAGGACTAGCATAAAGGCAGATCCTGGGACTGCAGGAAGAGAGACACTATTTCTTTGGTTGTCTTGATTAGGATTACCAAACTCATCTTGGATGCACACAGCTGACAATATCAACAAAGTCTGTTTGGACACTTGATTACAGATTTAATCTAGGTAATCTCTGCCTCTTCCTTTCATATGCAGTCACCTGCTCTTGCCTGATGTCAGAAGAAATTTCAAGTCATCTCTTTGTAAATATCATTTTGTTTTGCTATACAGACCTTTACTGATCTTTGCTTACTGAAGTTCAATTGGTACAAAAGAAAGAAAAGTGAAGAATCCTTTCTAAATTCTGCACTAAGAAAGATTTTCCACATCCAGAAGCCAAAGGACAAACTTCCCAATGTATAAGCAGTGCAGGGTGCATACAGCCAGTTTTCTAGTTCTTTTCATCTGTGTAGAATAAGGATGTCAAATTTGCAGAAGAGGGTGTGACAGGGCATGTATTTTGGTGTCAGTTCTGTGGCAAGTGCATATGGGGAAGAATAACCCCAGAATATACCAGCTCAGGCTAGGGGTGACCTGCTGGAAAGCAGCTCTGAGGAGAAGGACCTGGGGGTCCTGGTGGACAACAAGCTGTCCCTGAGCCAGCAGTATGCCCGTGGATGAGTCAGGCAGTGGGATCCTGGGGTACATTAGAAAAAGCATTGCCAGCAGCTGAGAGAGGTGATCCTGCCCTGGTAAGACCCATCTGGAGTGCTGGGTCCAGCTTTGGGCTGCTCAGTACAAGAGATACATGGAGCTTCTGGATAATTACAGGACTAGAGCATCTTTCTAAGGAAGAAAAGCAGAGGGAGCTGGGCCTGTTCAGCCTCAAGAAGGAACGACTGAGAGGGGACCTCATCAATATCTACAAGTACGTGAAGCACAAAGCAATAGGACAAGAGAGAATGGGAAAATTATGCACAGGAAGGTCCCACTGAAGATGGGTAAGAACTTTACTGTGCAGGTAACTGAGCAGGTTGCCAGGAGAGATTGTGGAGTCTGCCTCACTGGAGATGTTCAAGAATCACCTGGATTCCATCCTTATCATGGGCTCTAGAATGGCCCTGCTTGGGCAGGGAGGTTGTATCAAAAGACCCACTGTGGTCTCTTTGAACCTACCCATTCTGTAATTCTGTGATTTGGTGGCTGGGCAGTTCTGCGTTTCTCAGTGAGGTCTGACGGCAAAAATTCCACTAATCAAACCCGCAGGCTATTACGGCTATGCCAAAACCTTAAAGCCAGGAGATTCATTGAACCCTTGCAATGATTAACCATTAGAATGTGACTAAATCCTCACAGCACAAGTTGCAAATAGTAAAGCAAATGGAACCTCTTTATCAGCACGCATCTGTTTGCAGTCTATTTTAATCATGGTATGTTCAGGTTTCCAAAGAATGGAAACTAAGGGCACAGCTATGTGGTCTGAATTTAAGAACAGATGCCAGCTGATGCCTGCTGGGCACAAACATGCTGGTAATCCTCAGTATGAGAGAGGGAAATGAAACCCAATACAAAAGGCAGTAGCAAGAAGACAAGCGATGTATTTCTCTGTAAGCAAAACAGAAACCATTGTGTGTTAACTGGAAAGAGGACAAATTTTGGGGCTTGATTACTTAGCTCATGCTAACAGTCTTAAGACATGATAAAAACCTGGCAAACTTGCTTCTCCACTTACTCTAAAGAAGACATAGTTCCATGTCACCTATGCTGGTGACGGGATGACAGAACATACTGCACTCATTTTGCATTGAGGGTTCAACATTCTGTAAAGCTATATCCTGGATTATTATGGCAGCTTGTTACTATAGCCATAGCCTGGCTTGTAGTCTGCCTCTCATCTCCAGAGTATGCCCAAAAACGGCAATAGAGGTGGTGAAGGGGCTGGAGCACAAGTCATACAAGCCATATAAGTGGTTGAGGGAGCCAGAGGTGGTTAGCCAGCAGAAAAGGAGCCTAGGGGTGATCTTCGCTCTACAGCTACCTGAAAGGAAATTGTAGTGCAGTAGAATCTCTTCTCCCAGATTACAAGAAATAGCCTCAAGTTGTACTTTTTTTGGCAAAGTCAAAAGAAGAGAATGAAAGTCGTCCTGTTGGGAAGGCAGTCCGATGAACATCACCAAGCATGGGGCTTGAGTTTTTTCTGTATGTTGACATGTTCCAATAACAATAGAAGCAGAATGGTTTGGGTTGGCAGGGACCCTTAAGATCACAGAATGTTTAGGTTGGATGGGAACTTAAAGATCATCTCATTCCAACATTAGACCAGGTTGCTCAGAGCCCCTCCATGGCCTTGAGCACCTTCAGGGATGGGTTATCCACAGCTTATCTGGACAACCTGTGTCTCACCAGCCTCACAGTAATGCCTACAATGAACTGAATTGTTTTTGTTATCCCACCAGTATTGTGGACTAAACAATAAATGACGGGGTTTTGAGGAATTGCATTTCATGCCTAAACTCTCCAAGCCCTTCCCCACACTTGAGCCTTCCTAATACCATCCTCATTTTGACTTTAATATCTAGTAAAAATTGAGCTGAAATATCTGCTTTTTCCTGAGCAGACACTAATGGTTTATTTCTTCCACCGTTGATCCATTGATCAACCTGAAAACTATCCCTGTAGTTCAGCCAGTTCTTGTAGTTGAAGGAATGGGAGGAATGATAAAATGAGGCATCAGGAAGCATGGCTGGATGTTGGGGAAAGTACTGACCTCCTAGAATTTGGACAGCTTTAAATAATTGTGTATTTATAGGACAAAGATGCAGAAATGTTGAGCTAAGATTAAATTTGAAGGCCTTAGACAAGTGTAATTCGATAATACCACATGTTGGAGACAACGGATTAAACACCATCTAAACATCTTGCCTGTTCCACATACATGCCCCATCTCTGGCAGTGTTCAAGGCCAGGTTGGATGGAGCTCTGGGCAGCCTGGTCTAGTGTAAGTGCTGGACCTAGATGATCGTTCAGTTCCCTTCCAATCAGGCCATTCTGTGATTCTATGGTTCTGTGATTCTATGTCCATTTTTATGGACTGAGTTGACATGTGAAAGGTCTGACATGTGAAATGACTTGCACTGTGATTCCTTGCTTTTTCTCATATAAACTCCTTCACATTTCTTCACCTGGTAATCATGAAAGGAGAGAGTGCGGCATCTTCTCCTGTTGTGATCCCTCCTGTCCGTAGATTTCTTCACTAAGGAGAAAGTCTGTTGCACCATGTGTCCCAGCAAACCTGAATATATATGTTTTATGTGCATTCCTAAAGATCCTTAAAACAAACCAATCTGTCAGTTTCCACAACTTGCTTCTTCACAAGACACACAGGTATTGCAGGTATTGCTATTATCACAGTACCGAACAGTTCAAATTCTACATCTTGATCACTGCCTTATGCTGGGCTAGGAGTTCAACCTATTCACTTGTTTTCTCAGCACTGTTATTTATGACAATATTCAGGCTCCAAGCACAGTTAACACAACATGACACTCCTGCAACTGGCATTAAAAATTCAGTTTTCCTGACTCACAGAGGATCAGTATGATCAGAATACATTACTCATCAGCAGCTGGACACCTGAAAGGCTTAACCCAGACAAAATGAGGATGGAGAAGTTCAAAAAAGGACGCTAGATCAAGTGATAGCTTGGATACAACCTGCTGTCTTTTAAATCCTTTGTCTCATTGACACTAATCTCAGACACTTCTGTTGATTTTCTGTCTACTGCATGTTGCCTGTCTGCTAGGTGATCTCATCTTGATAGAGACTAGAATAATAATCAAAGCACAATATCTAATAACCTTCCCAGAATTTTCATCATAATTAATTACTTCACCAGTTATTTTTGTAATTCATGTAAGTTACTAATGCTTCTTTGAATTCAACTAAACCCTTGGCTTCATGATCTTTCCTTTGCAGTGGATTCACATGTGAAATTAACATCTTTTATTTCATTCTCTGGCTCTGAATTCTTATATTTTGAGCCAGAAATGTCTATTCCTCCATGTTTAAATCACTGTATTATATATTTTCTGCCACCTCCTCTTTGTCTTACCACAAAATAAAGAGTCAGATGCAAAAGCACTCACTCAATGAATATAATGTCAGCATAAAGCAGGAGAAGTCAAAGGCTATTTTAACTTGATCTAAAAGTAAATCTCCGCAGATAATGCCCTTCTCTTTCCATCTAATTCCTGAGCATTCACACACTGCATGTCTAATACCTGCTGAGGACAAATCTCCACCCTACTGAATGTCTCAATCAAATCTCTGTATAAATCTCATTTTTACTGGCTGAGGATGTATTTATAGCAATTTATCTCCTTGAGCTTTTCATAAAACTTGGATGAAGGAAAATTCTCCCTCTGTTTTCATTGTCTTATATATTCTGCTCTTGAACTTAACCCTTTATTTTAGTTTAGCTTAATTCTGAGTGAAAGTGCCCACACATTAAATCTGTGTAATAAATGCATTTCAAAAATTAATTCAGATCCTATTGTCTGAATGCTCCCATGAAACAAGTTCCAGAATATCTGTGAAATACATTATATTGCATATCTATAAAAGCAATTATTGGATGTTTTTATCTTTAATATCTGTCATCTAGAGGGGAAAAAAAACAAACCCAGAATATTTAGTGGTTTTAACACCTTGAAGTGTTTACACATCAGGTTCTGCTCTTCCTGAACCTTATGAGTGCTCCTTCCCTGTCCTCTCATCTCAAGCAACAGACGTGTCTTGCTGGGGCTCATCCTGCAGTGGTACTGACACTGCTGACTCCTGATTTACCAGTTCCCTACCAAGTGCTGCCATGAGGTTGCATCTCATTTCCACCATCACCTCTGCCTGTTCCCCTTACCTGAAAAAGCAGGCTTCTTCCCATGCTGTTTTAGTGTTATAGCTAAGGAACCTGAGGGATGGAATCCAGCAGTCGTGTGCATCATCACCTCAGAAAGAGATCCATGATGTTATATCCCTGTCATCTCACAAATTCACACCAAAGGTGTTGATGTACATAAAACTGTATAAGCTTTAGGAACCTGTAACTGCAAACACTTGGTGTCCAGTCATTCCACTGTCCTTAAAAGCTGCTTCACATGAACTACTGACCCTCTCCCTCAGGAGCTGCTGTTTCTCTGCTTCTTGCAGGTCTTGCCACCATGATGTGTGCCACACTGACATTTCTGTTGCTGCTCCCATTAACTGGAATAAAAACAATAATTTGAAATTGCCAACTGTGATGAAATGAAATGTTTCCATTGAAAGCACTAGGCAATTACTTTATGCTAAAGTTAAAACTGTGGGCAGGATGCTCCTGTGAAGATTTTCCATCTAATTTGTATTGTGATAGTCATGATTAAGAGGTGGACAGAATCAAAGCATCATGGTGTATAAGTCAGAGCACAGAAAGGATAAGAGTTTTCTAATAGCACAATCAGATGGCAGCAGTGCTGTTGGAAGTATAGATTCATTTTCCAAATTTTCTATGTGAAATCTGCCAGCAGAACTAGCAGTCATTACCAGACTCAGAAACAATTTGGCATGTCTCAGGAAGGCAACTGCTTTGGTTTTTAATGAATGGCGAAAGAAAAAACTCCTAAGGGTATATAGATAGCAAGAAAAAAGCAGAAAACATTATAAATGGAAGTACAACCATTAGTCTTGCTGACTTCCTTATTCCCAAACCCACTAAAATAAACAGCAGACACCCAAGCAGCCTCTGTGGATTTTGAATAGGGATTTTAAGATGAAAAATACAAGATCCCATAATGTAACATGGTAGCTTGAAATTTCCTGCTTCTGTTTCAGATGTGGACAGTGTCTAGTGTGCCAAAAAATTCTGCTTTTCACATCTACGTCAGTTGGTATAAGAGCACATCTGCTATTACCTTTTCCCATAGATCCTGCCTCAGGTAATATTTTACAGCTTATTGTGCACAGCAGGAATTTATAATAACCTCTATGTTTAGATTACCATCACTACAGAAAAATAAATATCCCAAAAACCATTTGAAACTAAAAAATCTGGTGTCCATCAACACTAAATGGAAGCCCAGGATTTGAAAACACACAGTAAAAGAGTAATAGATGTAATATCACAAGTCATTATAGTAACGCAACAATGCTTTCTTCCCACTGAAAGAGTCCAGGACTTTATCACAAAGTCACATCAAACTCGCTGGCATTTAGCCTTTGGAGAATATCTACTTCTTTTCTAAACACTGGTGTAGACTTAACTGGATTGACAGGCCCAGGACATGACCCATACAATTTAGCTATGCAACAAGAACACTGCTGTCAGCATGCGACGCCTCTAGCTCTCATCCCCAGGATGTCTGTGAAAGAATAGTTTTGTCTTTCTGCCCTTTGAAAAATTCAGTCAGCATCAGTCTTATGGGGAGAATGACTTCTCTACCTGTTTGAGATTGTCAGCTCAATTTCCAGCCCTTTTTTCCTACATTCTTAGCTGCTCTGTGTATATAGCAGATTTAATTTAAATTTCACGTCAAAAAAAAAAAAAATCACATTCTTCTTCTGTCCATTGTATGCTACCAGAAGACAACTTTCATCCGGTGGTTTTGGAGGAGCAGCTTAATTCCAAATAAGGAGGACGTTTTTTGCAGCTTAGGTGCTACACCAAGTATCAGGCAATATGGAGTTTAAATGCAGAGGACTTTGCTACTGAATTTACCACAGACAAGAGAATTTAAAAATGACACTTTTTGGAAGGCCAATATGGAAGATGTGCAGTCCAACCCCTACTCAAAGCATGGACTCCAGTTTCAATCAGCATTCTCCAAGCCTTTTATAGTGAAGTTTTGAGAATCTCCAAGAATGGGGACTCTCTCAGCCCCTTTTCTATCGTTAGAGGGAGATTTCCACATTTTTAAAGGGCTTAGATGACTTGAACCCCTTCCTTTTTCTTGCTCTTTAGTCTGCCCACCTAGATAGACTATCTCTTCCTGTTTGTACAAGGCTTGCCATTCAAAGAAAAGCACCCTTAATAAAAATGACAAAAAAGTCCTAAAAACATTTTTAGGTGCTTTTGTGAATCTTCACAACTGCTTGACTACAATAATTTTAACACTAAGCTATTCAAGTCCAGTGTCCAACCAGAAGACTTAGAGAGGCTATGAACCAATGAATGGAGGTGAAAAAAGGATACTCATTGGCCAAGCATTTTGAACAGCCTTAATCAATATGTCACCTGCTTGGTATTAGTAGACTGTGGCTTTTCTTGTCTGAATTTTCCTGCCATATAGTATATGCAGTCTCAAACTGTTCCTAGTAGAGAGGAACCACAACAAACATTAACATAATCAATCATTGTGCAAAGAAGAGCTTAAGACGTAATCACAATCCATCCTGAAGTTGGATTAAGTGCTTTAACAACTTCAGTAAGAAAAAAAAAAGCCAGAAATAGAATGCTGCTCTAGACAAGTACAGGATGAACTACCAGGTAAGCTAAAAGGAAGAATAGGATAGTGCATTGCATTTCAGACTTTAAGTACCCAAGACCTGCTTTGAAACTGATTCTCTCCCAAACAATGGGGGTCTACTTGTCTGAGGCTGTTGACGTTTTTGTTTGTTTGTTTTGTTTGTTTGTTTGTTTTCCACATAAGACCTGGTAGAAATATAATCCCAGAGTTTTAGTTCGTATCCACTCACTGACTGCTAAAGGCATCAGCCTGTATTCTCTCCATACTCAACTTTGCATCTTTGGGAGATTTTAAAATTTTTTAAAATCACTTCCAGATTCAAGCACAGATTGCTTAAGTGAGTGCTCCAATCCAACAGTGAGTCTTCTTTTGTTCTCAAGGCCCATGTCTTCATGCTTACTGACAGACAGAACTGCTCACAAGCTTTATGCAGCTGACAAACCATCTGGTTTGATGCACTGCCCAGGATATCAACATTTCCAAACAATAGTTTACAGAAGTGGCCATGGGACTGCAAGAACTGTGTGACTTAAACAAATCATCAGAAAACTAAAAGGCAGGACAAACACAGTATGGCTCACTCAAGATTTGAAAACGTATGGTTTGAAGAAATTCTTTGTTTAGGAGTCATAGATCAGTGAGATACTGGTCTTCATTGTGAATTTTCCATTGATTATTGTGCAGCATAAATACAGAATACAGCATAATTTATGACAACACTTTTACAGCTTCTGAGCAAGATTTTTACTAATATATTCAAGTATATTAATAAAAAGCTTTATCTACATATATACACATATATATATGTATATAAAAGATAGTCTTTTTAGTAGAATCATGGAAAATTTTAGCACTCAGCTGAGGAAAATGCACCTAGAAAAAAATCCCCTCACTGTACAGTAGAGTGTAACTGCTATATACTTCATTTCCATTAATGAGAGTGTACATTTTTCATGTGCTCTTGTGTTATGAACTTTTTTCCCCTCCTACAATTCCATAAGGAGTATCTTTACTCAACATCATGTCAGGAGCATGGGCCACTGGGGACTGGGATCAAAAGTATTGGATAGCTTTATGTACATGCATAATGAGAGAGAACTGTGCAAGGTCTTGTCTTCCTCCTTGCAGGTGCTCCTGCAGAGAATCAAACTGACTGCAGCCAAATTACCTCAAGCACCTCAAAACTGAAAGCAAGGCCTCTGCACCTGTGCCTGTGAAAATAACAATTCAATGAAGATCCTTGTCCAAGGCATGACTTCCAGCCTGTTTAGTCAAACGAGGTGTCCTAAGCTCTCTTGGTAGACAGTTTCCTCTGAACAGCAACCAGCTCAAAAAGTCTCCTCTGCTGGTAAAATTCCCTTGCACTGGCCCTCACATATCATAATCCTTGCATATTTCAGAAGAAGCTACATTTATCTAATGCTATTTAGTAACACATCAAAAACTTGCATGCTACTCCAACCAGAGGGAGCTGGGGCTAACAAACCTCTCTCTCCCAGTTCTGGAAGCCCTCTGCAGAATTCTTGTAGCTTCTACATGCACATACACCAATACCACTTCAAAGAGTCCCCAGTTGCAAATTGACTCACAGTTGGAACTGGTGTTGACGTCCGTCTGTGTTGGTGCCAGGCTGTACTGAACTGGCCCTTCAGACGTGGCCCTTCCTGACAGTAAATGGCAGAAGAGAAAGAAGGAAGGGAAGGGGAGAAGACAGAAAGACAGGGGAGAAAAAGGGAATGTTAGATAAACTCGCTGAACAGATATGCAGATACCATCTACTGTTTTTTAACACAATCTCTTACTGTAAATTCCTCCCCCCTCCAACATACACACTTTTTCATGCACACCAACACATCTCCCAGCCAAAATCTGGGTAAAATGATTGCCTATAGAGTTCTTCCAAGAACTCATTTACTTTGTCTGAGTGTCAGTCCACTGGAAATTCCATTAACAAGTGTCATTAAAGAGGATGGAGGACACGCAAGCTGCAGAACAGACTATGTTATTGCACCAAGGATGTGTGGGGCTTCACTGACAGATCAGATCTTCGCAGATCACTCTTGAAGATCAGACTGTCAAGACTGAGTTTATCTTTCATTGTTTCTGTACGGACAGATGCATATGATAAGACCTGGATGTCAAACATGAGCATGTCAAACCTGCTGTCCTGTCCATTAATAGGCATTGGATGCAGCAGAAAAAAAAAAAAAGGTATCTTTGCAGCATTTCTTGTTATGAATAACTTCACCCTCCCAAAAGTGCAATTCAAATCCTCTCTGGAATTTAGGTCAGCAAGGGCTGTGTTATTAACCTGACATGTGTCTCCTTTCCAGATAGCATTTGTGTATTTGCTATGGAGGAAATCGGCTCTATTACAGAAGGTGCAGAGGTACAGGCATCAGACAGCTCTCGTGTTCTTCATTCCAGATGTGCTGCTCTGTAAGTGAGGCACCACAGGTGGAGAACTGAAAACCTCTCAGTTTGAAAGCATTTGAGTCCACATATTTTGACATTTGAGCTAATACCACTGTATTTTCAATCTAGTTCTCCACTTTTTGGTTCTTACTGCCTTCTCTGAAGTGTTCATGTAGGACTATTGGGTATCTATGTGCTATATGGCAAGCAACTCAAGGAATTGGAAAGCGTCATGGAGTTTTTAACAAATAAAGTTTCTGTGCTGCTGCTGCAGTGTAGTGAAACCATGAGCACCAATGGCACTTGCCATGTAAACAGAAGATTTTACACTGAAGAAGGAAGGATCTCGGCCTTGTCCTTCAGCCCAGCTACTATGGCAACAGTGAGGGAATCTAAATACCATGCTCTTTACTTTAATAGAGGTAACACACAAGAATAGGTTGCCCAGAGAAGCTGTGGATCCCCCATCCCTGGAAGTATTTAAGGCCAGGCTGGATGGGATCCTGACCAAGCTGGTCTAGTGGAAGGTGTCCCTGTTCATGGCAGGCGAGCTGGATCTTAATGATCTTTAAATTCCCTTCCAACCAGAAATATTCTTTGATTCTATGTAACAGCATTCACATTAGTTACAGGATCTTTCAGAAAGGACATGTAGAATTAAGCCTCATTTGAGAAAGCTTTAGAATGCACACATAAGCATTACATCATCTAGAAACACTCATTAAACTAGTTGAAGAGCAATTAATGCTAAGTTATTGCTGACAGACTTTCACCTATTTATATAAATGCAGAAGAATAGTACTGAAGTAATTTGTGTCTTGAAAGTGAAAAGATTGAGAGGGAATTTCACTTGTATAATCTCTATCTCGCAGCAGAATCAGCTAAAGCAAGATATAGGGGAACTTTACCAAGTTCTGCTGTATTATGAAGCTTTAATTTACTATTCTCAAGTTACTTTGACTGAAGATCTCAGTCGCTTTGGAGCTTTCATACACTTATTTGTATGCTGCTGTTTATTTATATGTCTGCCTGCAAAATCTTTTAACTAAAAATCACCAACAGTACAAATGCATTCAAGATTGCTAAATGAATAAGCAAAAAAAAAAAAAAAAGGAATTTGTTCATGAACTCTTCTTCCCTCGCTGTTTTACATGTGACAAGAGCCCACATTCTCTCAATGAGAGGGAAGTGAGGTGATGAAACGCTGGTCTATTGTTTTTTCAAAGATCACATTCTATTCAAAAGTGCTCTTTATTCAGTGCTATTTTCCTTGTTTTTCCAAAACTGCCTTCTCATCATGCTACCTACCTAGGCTTCATTTGTTCCATGTTTTTCTAAGAAACTACTTCAAAGGTGTTCTTATTGCTTATAAAGTTTTTTCCCAGAACTTGCCCATGTCTATTCCAAGCCCTTTTGATCTCCAGCCTCTATTTTAGCACAATAGCTTTGATATCTCTAATTGCATATTACTTAGCACTCATCCTTCACAGATTGTTTACCCCCTCCTTTTCATGCCTTTGCTTCTTTACAAAGGTATTTTAAATGTTCAACATTTTTCAATAACTCACTACTTCTGTAATTAAGTCTTTATTTCTTGAAACATTTTTTTACGTGTTAAAACTGAAAAGTCTCAAATACAAGGCTTGTAGAAGCCTCTCTGCCCAAATGCTGGGTTAATACACTTTGCCACCATATCTTTCTGCGTGTCTCTTGAAGGTTTGCATCTTCAAAGCAAGAAACAAAAAAACAAAAGTGGTGATTTTTTTAAGGTATGAACACATATCCTATCTTTTCATTGCTGCTGAAAAATCTTACTACTAATCATTCATTAAAACTCCTCTTTGGACTTTGTGAATCGCTTTTTCCTTTTTTTAGTGAAACTGTGAACTATTTCAGAAGTTCTGAAGCAATACTACATACTGAAATATATTTATATGGTTCACAAAACCAGTTAAAACTGCATTTATAATTTCAGCAGTGCTATAATTTTCATTCCTTTTCTTAGTACACTTACTTACAGCTTAGCCTTTTTATATAAATGAAAAGTAGAGAACCACTGATCTATAGAAACAATGAAAAGTTCAGACAAAAAGAACAATAGCTTTTGTAGTTGTGCATAAAAGCCTGAAAACTTGATCCCTTCCTGCTCAGAATCCAGACTATTAAAGCCAATAAACTTACATTTCTTTATGCTAGGTAATGATTTTTAAGGCAGGGTTAAGAGGAGAAGGTTAACAGGGACCTGCTGCTCTCTTCATCAACCACATGGGAGGGAAAGAAAAGATGGAGACAGACTCTCCTCAGAGATGCACAGAGAAAGGATTAGAGCCATCAGGTACAAGACACAACACAGAACACTAACGTGAGAACTTAGAAAATTTTTTTCCCCCAAAGAGAAAGACTGCCACTGTACAGAAGTCTTAGGGATGCCATGAATACTCCATTCTTGGAGCTGTTAAAAAGAAAGCTGGTCACTTTCTAGTGTAGAACACTAGCTGGAGTAGTGCTAGTTTTGAGGAGGGGGACGCAGATTCAACCTCCACAGGTCCTTCCAACCTGCCTAGTTTTATGAATCGTGACAGAGGTATTTAGTAATACTAAATGTCAGTATTTACCTGCTACACATTTGAGAGAATAACCACTGACAGGTGCTATGATGCCTTCAAGAGAGATACTTTCCACCAGATTAAATAAAAAAAGAATATTTAATTATCTATTACATTCTCTGTCTGGTTTCACTTGAAGTGCTCTGTATAATGCAACCAGAGATAGCTGAAGTGAACAGTGTAAAATGCAAGATAGAGTCACGGGGGAATCAAAGCAGCAAAAAAGATGCTGTGTTTGCACACACATAAAAGTCAAGATAAAGGACATACAGAGAAATTGTAGTCTCTAAAATCTCTTTCAGTGAATAGCTTTCTGCTCAAGAAATGAAACAGGAGTTACTTACTTCAGTTTTTAAAAGATGGAAGTGTAGTTTGCACAGTGCTAGATGTGTAAATCTGGCCCCTGAAAATTACCAGGTTACTGGGCATCCTGGAAATGCACATCCAGCAGCAAAATAATGGTGTTTGTTTCCAACAGAGAAGCAAGCTTCCTCAGCCCTCTTTGACAAAAAGCCAGAATTCAGAATTTCACCTTCAGTCTCCCAAATTTGCACTACGGCCAAGAGAGAGCAGCCAGGGCAATACAAGGAGCAAAGAACTCCCTCCAGAACAGACACAAAGCCCTGTTAGGAAACAAACACCATCAGCTGGTTTCTTCTTACAAATTCCTTATCCACCAAGTGGTCCATCTATCAAATCCATGTCTCTTCGGTGTAGAGACAAGGATACTTTGTGGGACAGCGCCAAATGCTTTGAATAGATCAAGGTAGATGACATCAGTCACTCTTTTCTTATCCACTACTTCTGTAATGCCATCATAGAAGGCCACCAAATTTCTCAGGCATCATTTGCCTTTAGTGAATACACTTTTTCTGTCACCAGTTATATTATTATTTTCCATGTATTTTAGCAGAGTTTCTAGGAGGATCTGATCCATATTCTTGCCAGACACAAAGCCAAGAATGACCAACCTGTAGTTCCATAGGTCTTCCCTTTTCCTCTTTTTAAAGATGAACATTATGTTTCCCCTTTTCCAGTCAGCGGGAACTTCATCAAACTGCACAACTTATCAAATATGATAGTGGCATAGCCACTTTCTCCCTCTGGATTCATGGATGCATCTCATTAGAATCAACAGACTTAAGCACCTTTAGGTTCTGGGCACCTCACCCTTTTCCATGATCCAGTTAACCAGATCTCCTGTTCCCTTCTGGAGAGGCCCACGTTTTTCCCTAGTCTTCCTTAAATCACAGATGTGATTTACGGAAGCTTTTCTTGTTGCCCTCAACATCCCCGACCAGCTTTAATTTAATCAAGTCTTTAGCTTTCCTAACCTGATCCCTGGCTGCTCAGACAATATCTCTGCACTCCTCCCCAACTACTGTCCTCACTTCCACCCTCTGTGTGCTTTCTTTTTGTGTTTGACTTTGTCCAGGAGCCCCTCACTCATCTGCATAGGTCTCCTGCTGTTTCTGCCTGACTTCCTCCGTATTGGGATGCATCACTTCTGAGCTTGGAGAAGGTGATCCTTGAATATCCTTGAATATCTTTCTTTGGCCTCTCATCCCTTCAGGGAGTTATCCCATGGTACTCAACTAAGCAAATCTCTGAGGATGCCAAAATCTGCTGTCCTGAAGTCCAGGGTAGTGAGCTTGCTGTGTGCCTTCCTCACTGCCCTGAGGATCTGAAACTCTACATTTTATGGTCACTGCAGCCCAGGCTGCCCTTGGGCTTTACATCCTCCTCCTTTTCTCCTTGTTGGCGAGACCAAAATTCAGCATAGCACCTTTCTTCATACCACTTGAAGAAGAAAGGTGTCATCAACGCATTCCAGGAACCTCCTGGACTGCTTGTGATTGTGCTTGTGCTCTTCTGTGCTGTCCCTTAAAAAGATATTGACATGGCTGAAGCTCTCATGTGAACGCAAAGCAGCTTCTAAAACTGTCATCCAGGGTGCCTTCCTGGTTGGGTGCCTGTAGCAGAACCCCACTACAATGTCATCTATCATATCCTGCAGGGAGCTGCACTCAGAAACCAATGCACAAAGTCAGAGAAACTCTGACTCTGACTCTGATGTTCTGGCCTTCCTTATGAGAAGTCTCCAAAGTATAGTGGATTTTTGTGTGTTTTTGCACTTTGTAAGTGCCACTGGATGGAGCATTGTTGTGTTCATCTTGAAAATTAGAATTAAAAAGGACTGTCAAAGAAGTGGAATGGGATAAGGTTCTTAGTTCACTTAACAAACCACTGAGATAGACAGTTCCTGGTATTTGTCAGTCAGAGCTCAAAAAGAATTATTTGATGACACTAGCCAGCCTACTCCTTATACGCATTTTCTTTGGAGTTAATGTGTGCAGTCTAGTAAGACTGTATGTATGAAAAACTTCTGATGCACCAAAACTAAAGTATTCTCTGCAAGTGTTTTCTTCCTGTGGGGTATGAACTCAAAACAAACAATAACTCTAGTGCCTGTGTCATGTCTCTTATCCATCTTTACAAACAGGTGTGAATGCCAGGAAACACCACCCCTTTGGGTTAAAGAAAGTAAGGCAGCTGAGGAATTCTATGATGTCTAAGAAAAGATAAGCATCACATGGAAATGAGCAGAGACAATTCTTTTCAGTCAAATAAAGTGTTGACAGGCTTCTAAGCACATGTCTCTGGTTCAGGAGTCCCATAGCCACTACTTTACAAAAATTCAGGCAATGGTTATGAAGGTACACTAAGACCTTGCTCTATTCTTTGTTTTGTTGTACAGGATACATGGCCTGGTAGACACTGGTTTCATCTGCTATGACAGTTTCTGTGTGACTCCATAAGGCTTCTGGATGTAATGATATTTAGGATCAGGATAATTGCACTCAGTAATTTCAAAGAAGAAACAAGCATATGAAATGGAAGTCAATTGACAGTCACCTGCTTTGGCATGACTATTCATCTCCAGAGACTGAGGCTTCAAGATATCCTGCTGATAATCATATCTTACCTTTGTTCTTACTCGGGGAATGGACACAAACAGTAATGTACAATCGCCAGGGGCTGTGAGAGAGAAAGACTGCATCTCTCAACCGTCTGGAGAGATAAGAGTCAAGAAGCACGGAGGTGCTTGCAGGAAGCTAAAAAAAATCCCAGTTTATTGATAGAGCCTTGTTTGTGTCATGGTTATGTGGAAGAAAGACGAGACTGATTTCTAGAGCCATGAAACAAATTCATGCAGAAACAGTCACTCTGTGGTTCTGTTTAACAGCAAAAGGGTCAGCCTAGGGAATATTAATCAAACAGCAGCAAAGAACACTTACACAGTGGCTACTACATGTCAGAAAAATAATTATTTATATTAATAAATTTAGTTAATAAATTAATTAATAATTAATAAATATTAATTAATATTAATAATTAATATTAATGCACTTATCAAAACATTATTATAATTTTAGGACAGTTGAACACAGTTTTTCAAAGCAGCTAGTGACTGCACTGACTTTTGTGGTGGGAGACAGCCTGGCTTATTTAAAGCTAGGTTTGCACAGAGTGCTAAGTCCACGCACTCTGAAGACTCACCCACATTCTTTTAAAATCTTTCTAAAAGCATGCTTGTAGACAGAGAAACTTGAACTCATAGCACACTTGAAAAAGTGGCTTAGGCATCCTTCATGTTTTGGTTTTCTACAGATTCCTGCATCCCAACCACCATCTGTGCTTTCAAAACAGCTACTGTGTGCCCTCAAGAAACTCCCACCAGCTATGCCCTCATCAAACCCCTGCCACTTCTCTCCACACCCACCTTCCACTGCACTGAAGTGATCACAGTTACTTCTGTTCATATATATCCCTTCTCCTTGACCAATCCATGTACCTCCCCACTACAAAGCAACCTTCATCCAGTAATAACTCCAGTGTAACACTGCATTGTTCTTCTCCTTTGTTTAGCATGCAAACACCTTTCCTACAATGAAACTTCTCAGATGTTTAATGAAATGCATTGCTTTCAAATCACGTTTTAAATTTTAGCTACAAAACTAAAATCTGATACATTCTCTGGTATTCTTACACACATCCATATTACAAATGAATTCCAACTTTCCTCTAAGAACGAAGTTTATGTCATTGCATTTGTTATAGTAATGTATCAGCTGGAAATAAAGAATTTTGAAGTTATAAAGCTAATTGGAAATGGAGACTTGAACGGGATGATTTCTAGTATAACATTTTTAAATTACTCTTTTTCCATCTGTTCATCTTCACACTACAGCTACCAAAATCTGCAGGACCAGCTACATTCTCCCCATACTTTTTTCTTCATCCTTTCCAAATTTTATATGCCTCACACAATTTTTCTGCTGTTTACTTTCTCATATAATGAATAAAGTTACTACCATTCAGTACAAATAACAAAATATTGAACTAATTTCAGCCTCTAAATTATTTAAAGACCAGATAAAACAGAGGGACATATTCTAGCTTAATTGCTTCTTGGATTGTCAAGTTAGGTTTCAGAAAGCTGAGAAAAAGGTCTTGTTTTCACGGACAGGGTACTGAAAAACAACATCCAGTTACACATTTTTTTTTAAAAAAGTGCTTTTTACAAGATTTTTCTCATTTTAATTGCAAACTAGTGCTATACTGTTCATGCTTTATGGTTGAAAACTCTCTTAGAATAACGGTGCAGCTTGGGGAGATTAGCTGAGCTTTTTAAGTATAAAGATATAGGATTCAATGCAATTCTATCTGCAGTCTGGATAGCCTAAAGTACAACATAAAGTGAGGCAAAATGGTCTAGGAACACAAGATAACACCAGTGTTACGCATTTTTCTCCACTGCTATCATGAGTTACATGCTGCTGAGTAGTTTTGGGAAACTTTTTTTTGCCTGGCTGAAATATACTCAGAGCTTAAAGCAGCTGTACCTGCACAGGCAGCAGGGTAGAGCAGCAGCCTGTCAGCACCACTCATTTCAGTGGATGCATTTCCAACCCATTTTTCATACAGCTTCTTTGCTTATAAAGAGGGGAGCTGAGCAGCTAGTAAAATGAGGAAAAAAAAAACAAAACTAAAAGAATCACCTTTTGTCAGTGTGCCATCACTGCTGAATTCCAATTACTCGCTTCAGAACAACAGATAGCTAAAAACTAATCAGCTGTTATCAAACTGTGGCATAATCAAAGTCAATACACTAAATACAGCATCCATCCTGATGGCCTATGTGTAGCTCCATAAACTCTCCCCACTGCAGAAGCAGGGAAATGTGTATGGCTTGTATATATTCCTCAGAAATTTATACACATGGGAATATTTTTAAAGGTCTTTAGACTAGTCACAGTGTTTAACATTGCTAGATATGCAGGGATGAAGCATGGATTAGAGCTGACAGTCAGACTTAGTATTCTTAATCAGAATTAGTATTACAAAAATAGCCCAGAAATCCACAGGAGAAGGATTATTGTATGTCAAATAACCTGTGATATTCCCTGTGATGCAGTGTCATTCATTCTCTTTTCACCTATACGAAAACATGCCAAGATTATTCACATTTTGCTGTGATACGTAATAACTCCTACCAGAGGAAGTGTTTGTAGCTCGCAAATGGTAATTAATTTCCAGAACTCTCTGAGAGATAAGAAAGATAGTTTCAGTATACCAGTTATCCCAAAGACTAAAAGCTTTAAGGCACTGATGTTTGGGATGAGAACATGGCCCAGGAGCTCCTCTTCTCTGTCCCGTATACTGACAATTCGCTGCATTTTCCAAATTTGCTGACACATGAATGGAAAAGACCATTTTCCTGGGAGAGCTTCAAGCACTCCCTGAAGTTTCCCTTTACAGAGCTGAACTCTACCAGGCAACAGCAGAGCATGTTTAGCCAATTGAAAGTGTAGGCTCAAAACTGAGCAGAGAGCTGAGTGAACATCCTCTCAGAGGCACAGGTTGGGAGTCTGGCCTCACCAAACTGCTGCAGAGGCAGAACACACAGATGTAGAAGGGTGATATTAAGCAGTGATAGTAATTTGCTATGATTAGTTGGAGTGGAGTGTATGTAGCAAATTCATTTTCACTTGGAGTCAAAGCAAAGCCTGAGTATCTTCCCAGCAAGCTTATTTCATGTGCACCATCAGTTGTGGCCTGAATAAAGAGCAATAATTCCTGTAATTCTGGATTTGGTGAATGAAGTGAGGAGGGTGCATCACTGCAGGGATTGAATGGGATAGTCACAAGTCTCCTTCCAGCTGTAGGACAAATGCATTTTAGGCACTTAATTTCTAAGGGCAGGCAGGTGTGTGAATTAAATTGCAAGCATGCTTATTTTATCTGGCGAGTGTTTGCTAGGAAGAAAGAAGTACTTTAAAATAAAGTTTGAAATATTTAGCTGATTGGATTAAGTATCTCAGAAGTCCAGTGCTCTGGACTGCTCTGAAATAATTCCTCTGGATCCTGGGGCTCAAATCCTCCCATGCATGGAAAGCAAGGCACTGCTGTAGCTCCTCTGCTTCCTTTTTTGTCTTCATCAAATGAAGGCTTCACTTCACTGTCTAAGCAGTGAAACCCTTCAGGAGAAAGGCAGATCCAGACTGAGCAGGCTTCTTTGTCTCTGCTTACTTCCTTTCCCTACAACTCTTCTCTGGGTGAAGGAAGAAAACAAAGGCCTCTTACTACACATATCTTGTCCCCAACAGTAAACTATTACACACCCTGGGTCTGAGAACGTCTGACCTTGTAAGGCATGAAATCTTTGCCCTTTTCTTGGTTAGAATCTGCCTTCATTGTAAGCAGCAACTAACCAGTGTCATGGATATAAACACATTGTCTAAATAGCCTTTGTTACAGAGTTAGAAAAGACAGACATTTCAGTAACTTCTCTAAATTATATTAGTATTTTTAATTCAAGATCATCTTTTAAGTTTTCTTCTTGCCTGAATAAAAAACACCAGAATCTAGAGCCATCTCCAAGCCTTATGTAGGCTTCAAAATAAAATTAATGCCCTGATTTCTCGGCAGCGCGTTCAGATAATAAAGTCTAAATGGAAAACTCTGAACAGTGGTATTTGCATTCCTGGCTTCAGTTCTAACAATTCTGCCCTATGTATAAAAAGATTAAAAGGCTTTAGGAATGGGATATGTGATGTACATGACTCACTTCTGGTATCTGCACAGGCAAACATTCATCAACATTAAATGTTTCAGTAAATATTTGATGCTGAAGCTATGCTCCCAGTTGTGTGCATCTTTCTGGTGTTATGAACAAATGTCTCTGCACCAGGACATGTAAAACAGGAAAAAGACTGACAATATAAGACAACTGCTCTGCTTATCTTTTGCATAGGCAAGTACAGCTAGTTTATTCCCTGATTTTAAGTGGGTTCCTGGGGTTTAATAGGGTGATTTATTGTGGCGTGTTGACCCTGTTTGAATGCCAGGTGCCCACAAAATCTGCTCTATCACCTCCCTCTGTAACTGGATGAGCGAGAGAAAAGATAACAAAAAGTTCATGAATTGGGATAAGGACAAGGACAAGACCACTTTTTGATTCCCATCATGGGCAAAACAGACACAGCTTGAGGATATTAACTGAATTTATTACTAACTAAAATTAGAGCAATATAATGACAAGTAAAAACAACCTCAAAAATGCCTTCTCCCCACTTTTGCCTCCACTCCAGCTCTACCTTCTTCTCCAGCAATGCAGGAAGACAGCGAATGGGGATTATGGTGAGTTCATCACATCCTGTTTCTCCCACTTACTCAAGAAGAGGAGTCATTCCCCTGCTCCAGTGTAGGGTCCCTCACACAGGAAACAATTCTCCAAGAATTTCTCCAGCATGAGTCCTCAAGGGTTACAGTTCTTCATGAACTGCTGTGGGTCTCTTTTCACAAGGTACAGTCCTTCAAGGACAACCTGCTCCTGTGCAGGTCCCCCACAGGGTCACAAGTCCTACTAGAAACCTACTCCAGCATGGGATCTTCTCTCCATAGGTCTGCAGGTCCTTGCCAGCACCCTGCTCCAGCCCAGGACCCCACAGGCTCACAGCCTCCTCTGAGGCATCCACCCACCTGCTCTGGCATGGGGCTCCTCCATGGGCTGTGGGTGGATCTCTGCATCCCCATGGACCTCCATGGGCTGCAGGGGCACAGCTGCTTCTCCAAGGGCTGCTGCACCAGGGGCTGCAGGGGAATCTCAGGTCTGACACCTGGGGCACCTCCTGTCCCTCTTTCTGCATTGACCTCGGTATCTGCAGAGTTGTTCCTCTCACATACTTGTACTCCTCACTTTTCAGAGCATAATTACATCTGCACAATAACTTTCTTTCCTTCTAAAATCTGTTACCACAGAGGCATTAGCACCACCTCTGACTGGCTTGGCCTTGTCCAGCAGTGAGTCCCTCCTGGAGCTGTCCTACACTGGAAATACTGTTTGCTTTCACTGCTTCTGCAACGGTGCAGTGACCCACTTTTGCTTTGCATGGAGTGTTTAAAAAGATAAAGTTGTATTGAATTTGTACCTTAAAATTCCAGGTTTCTATAGAAACTATATCTTTAGAAAGCAAATTAGGAAGCTTCCAGAAAACATCCTGCCAGGTACAACAATACCCTTTTGAAGATCTATTTTCTTATTCTCTTTACCAGTGTGCTCAGTTCCCTTTTTTATTTTTCACTGCAAATTTGTTTCATGCATGTCTTTGCAATCAATACCAGACACTAAATCTGACCACTTAGGTATTTCATCCTTAAAATAAAGTAGTTATTTGAGTTTGGTGAACAGTGACCTAAGTTTAGACCTCAATTCAACTAAAAACTCAAGGATACTTTGTATACTAACATCACCAAAGTAATAAAAATAACTACAGGTACTAGTTAATACATGAAGACTTTCCAATCCCACCGATAAAAGGGCCATATCACAATGGAGGGCCAAAACACACAGCTTTCCAGCTGAAATGGGAGTTGCACCTCAAGGACTTGGCTCTCTGACCAGCAGTACATGTTCAACAGTCTTATTGCAAGGCTGTTTTGCATTATAGTCATCACAGTCAATGTGGGATGGTATACAGCCAGTTAGGCATCAGGAGAATTTGCCTCCATTCATTCAAAAAGCACTCATACAGCTAATATTTCTTTAGAAATATATCCCTGGGTAACAATAAATATTTTAGCTGCAATAAAAATCTATCACCTGCACTTCTCAAGAGGCCCTTCAAGCACCAAATAGATAGCTTTGAGCTGTAATGATAAATAATGGGTTTTCTTTCCTTGCTTTACAAATGATGGGATCAAACTGTACATTATAGGCTACAGAAACAGCTATGCTAATTCACAGCAGCACTGCAGATAGTTTAGACTGTGTAAGAAAGCACTCCTTGCCGGAGCATAGTTCTCACTAAACACTGGTGTTACGGGAACTGCTGTATTCTACATAAGGCAGGTAGCTATCAAATACCCAGTCCAAAAGAAAAATCCACCCTCTTGGTTTTACACTCTATTCAGGGTCTGCAAGTCCCAAGTTAAGAGTTTCTGCAGTGAAAAAGATATTTCATTGAAGTGCAGAAATTACAGACTTCACTCGGTATGGATTTCAACACTATATTATATCATGTGCCAAATGTGCACTCTCTAGAGTTAGTCATCATAATGCCTCCTGTTTGAATCACAAAGTCTGATAAAGGCTAATACTAATACCTTAGTGCTTCCATACTAGAACACATCTGACCATTTTCATTAAACTTGGACAAATAAAAAATTTGGAGATCAGAATCCTGCTTTCAATTTTATCTGAACTTCATCAACAGTCTTAAAATTTACTTGGGAAACAAAGGCATGATACCAAAACTTACTGACTGAAGATCCACCTAAGCATAGAGGGAACTTCAAAATTTACATAGTATTTTCCCCATTTGGTGTAATCTTTGCAGTTTGCAGACAATCTCAGCTGAGAATGTACCCTTTCCCTTTTATCTGCTGTCTAACACTGGCTGTTAAATGAAGGAACACTCAGTAGAAAATGAAGAAGTTTTCAGGAGTAAACACTATGCTGTTTGGCAGCTAATATATATATACATGTATATATATCCCATATAAATTCAAAAAACCTCCAACTAGCTGCAGGTCAGACCCACTTGGGCATACAAGACCCAACCATTGTGCCAGCCAGGTGCTCTACCATAAGTATGAGTAGAACAGAGCAAATACTGAAATTCAGAAGAGTTACCTTGGGTTTTGATGGTAGGGAGAGACAGACCTTAAGTGCATTTAAACACACACATCCCCTTAATCCTTCTTCTTGGCTTTGATTTCTATTAATTAGTCTTTGAGGGTCTGAAATTATACAGCTGATTTGCAGAAGACAGGTAGACAATAAAAAGTTTATGGAACTAACTTGTGATTAAAGGTCTTGCCTAATCCAGTTATTGAGACAGGGTGGAAAAATGGCAAGGGATAAATAAGGAAGTGGAAAGAATTAGAAAGATGTAATTTCAATTGTTTTTTCACTGTAGTGCTTAAAATGATAAAACCCAGAGACCTCAAGCATGAGGTAATTTTCCCCAGCATTCTACTTTCTAAAAATATCTTCTAGCTCTCTTCTTTCTCCCTCCATTTTAAAGGACTGATGTCAGTGCCTTCAGTTATGTCAACAGCTGCTCTGCCTCTGTTTTGCTTCATTTTCCTACCTGTGACAGCAGATGCCATGGCTCTGTAAAAAGCATAGCCACAGGGCTGTGCCAAGAACTTCCCCTGGGGTGTGTGAGGGAGGAGACCAAGGAAGAAACTCCACAATAGTGCAGTCAGGCAGAAGGAAAAAAAAGCAGAAGGGAAGCCCTGACCAAACCTAAAACTTGTACCTTCCATGCATTTGCATTTTCTATGCTACAGGAGCTTACAGTTTGTGGGACATTCTCAAATACTATAAGGTCTAAAAGCAAAGTGTAGATAACATAAATAAAAGGCTGATCCTTTTTGGGGACTGTGGGATAGGCTGAACATCTTCAGAGACCCCATTTCTCATTATGCACCTGTTACTCCAGTGTGAATATTTATGTTTCATGGTCAAGTAGCAGTCAATTTATACTGTGCATTCACCAGTGCCCTTCCCAAGATGTGTTTTACAGGAGATAAAACTGTCCTTACCAAAATACTGAAGTGCTGAAGAAGTATCTCACAAACAAAGTATAACTACTAGGCATCTCGTATGTTTATATGTATAACTACTAGGCATCTCATAGAGAGACCCTGTAAGATCTTAGTACGACATTGAGGTGAAAAATTTAAACCAAAACTTAGAGATTAATTATGAAACACTGTAATCTGGAACATGTGGTCTCCTAATTTCACTTGCAACTTTTGGTATCTCCATTTAAATATATTCCATGGCTGGCTAATTTTGATAACAAGTGTCTTTTCACTCTTCCAGTGAACTCAAATTTTCTGCCTGTGTTGTTTTCTAAAAGAAGAGGAAACCTCGGTGGATCTATGCCTGGAAAACATACATGGAAAAGCCCTTCTTGAAGATATTGGAGAAGGGCTATAGGAAAGATTAGTAGAAATAATAAATATTTTATCAGAAATATACTAACAGGATTCCTTAGTCATTTTGCAAGTCACCATTCACATATGGCTTTTTAATCCTCTCATAACTACAAATCAAAAGATGAAGCCCATGTCATTACCGTTATTTTACATGGGATTTGGCTAGCAAGGAATCCTTCTGGTTGCTTTTTAAACAAATACAATTTTAAAAGGTAAATAGCAATTGCACTGACCCTAGAATTGAAGAGAGTGTAAGATTGTCAAAGTTTAATCTGCTCAAACACTATTTGTACACCTGCAAAGCCAAGGTGGACCCACTTGACCTTACATGCAGCCTAAAGGTATCAATTAATTGAAATCTAGAAGATGGCTGCAAGCTGAAAATCTCATATCTGAAATGTCTTGTCCCCATGCACCACAGGTGAAGTCTTTCTGCACATCACAGTCCAGTGAGAACTTCTCCTCAGAAGTAACATTTTAGCTCACAGAAAACTCACAGATTGAACACACTCATGAAAAGTTATCCTTCCAAAATCCTTCAAAAAATTCTGCTTCTAGCCTCCTTTACAAAGACTGGAGGAGGCATGCCTCATTCAAAATGCAGACTCTCCTCTTATTCACAGATGGTCAGTCTGTGGGACTGGGCTGTGCCTCTCTGGATGTCACATCCATCAGCTTCTGGAAGGCTTCACAACGGCAGGGAGTTCTCCCTTGTGAAGGAATCAACACCAGTATCATTACTACAACTACTACAAGAAGGCTCTCCTGTAGCAGGAAAGAGAACATGGCTCCAAGCAACCCTCAACTACAAATTTAGTTAATTTTATACTTTTTAATTGTGTCCATGCTGGAAACTATGAACACTTGAGGATCCACAGAGTATGAGAAAAGTAGACCTCAGAAAGAAACATTTGAACTGAAGTATGAATTATAACTTAGCGTATGACAAAATAACTGTAAGTGCTTCTCCTCTCAACATTATGCTATCCGATGTGTAACTACACTGACTTGCAATGTAGTAACTACATGTGTTAAGGTCTGACTGCACAGACAAAATGATCTAGAAAAGTAGTGAATACATGGTGAACACATGGCTTCGATACCTTTTTCTAACACTAAGGCCACCTGATCAGGTGGGAAGGAGAAATTTTGAAGGAGGTGAATTTTCTATTTTTTGGAGAAAGGCATAAGAGGAATAAAAGCAAATTTAACAAACGAGAAAATTAGTAAATTGACCAACGACTAAGTTTCAGCACTGAGCAAGAGCAAGAAAGGCTGCATCTCTATCACTAAAAGACTTCCATCTGAAGTGCCATCTCCTACTGTCCTAGATCCCTACTTCACAAAAGTTATGCGCTATGCTGCTGCGCAACCAAAACTAACCACTGTCAGTGAACTGATTGAATTAATTGGTTTTGCGGAATGTTTCTTTCCAAATAAAATGCTACGAAGTAAATGAAAAATACTGGACCTTTGGCAGGATTACTTGCAAATTTATACATATTTGGACTATTAACAATTCTTAATTTTATACTTAGTAGATCTAAATAATTTATATTATACCTCAATTCTCACCTGTTGCAGCTGACTTTGAAGACATCCTATTGTAGCAGAAGAAATTCTCTGAGAAATAAATAACTAAATCCCAACTGAAGATCTGTATGAATTCTCCCAGCTCTTTCACAATAAAGGTCTAGTTTATTTTTGCCACATTTGATGAAATAATCATCTTCAATTTATCAATGGACAGGACATAGTACCAGAATAATCATAAACATTACATGAAAGATTTCTTTGTTTGCTTTTAAAGTGAACCTGTTTTGATCCATATTTTACCAAGGTGTGAGAATTAATGAGTAAAATTGCAATGGATCTAAGGCACCTAGCAACTCTGAGCACGCTTCTTTGCAAATAAAAAGGACTGTCCTGCAGCAAAGACAAAATAGAGTAAAAATATATACATTGCAAAGTCATATTTAAATAAAAGCAAGAAAAGGAAGTCAGAAGTACTGCAATTTTAACTGGCATGTCTGCTGAGAGCAAGCATAGAAAAATATAAATGCTAAAATGGACCATAAAGCTGTTCTTGTTTTATCTCACTCAGCGACATGGTGCTGAAAAACATCTTGCTATAGAGACTGTAACAGGAGTTGTTTATACTTTGGTCTAAAAGTGCCTCTTGTCAATGAGAATTTTGTTGTAAAGAAATATATTTCATTTCCTAGGACATCATTCATTTTATGTCGAAAGTGTAAACACTGTTTCATCTCACTAACTGCAGAATACTGTTCTTGACAAAAATTCAATACAGTCCTACTGAGGGCAAAGATATAATTACTGAAAAGAAGGAAGAAAGCAAACGCGTTTTTTTGCCCACTTCAATAGTTGCATGTTCTTCTTTCACGCATTCCCTAATTTGTGCCAAACAAGCCTGATGGTATCTCACTGATCTGCTTTTAGGCATTTCAGCAGCATTCAAGAAGTGCTGCTATTTTTTTTCCAGAATTTTCCCTCTGTTCTTTAATTTCAGTGTGTTTTCAGAGTTCCCCAATCACAAGCATCTGAGCATGGGGTGTCCTACATAACTCTTAGGGTGTCTGACCCTTGGGAAGAGGGTGTCTTACAATGAACCTATGCAACATTATTCCAGTTTCACAGTTACATGAGGCTCCCAATCACTACTGAACCACCTTAAAGAAAAAGGTTGTGAAAACACAGCACTTTTTGGAGTTCATCTTCTACTTCATCTCCTTAAAATGTGGGGTATCTCCAGGGAGGCAGAATAGCACAAATGCATGCTTAGGATTTCTATTATATCTGTACTTTGACAACACCATCCAGCCTCAGACTATAAGGAATGTAGGATTCACGTAGGGATGACCTGAAATGTTAGGAGGCCTCAAAGCCTATGCTTCACTGATTAACTAGTTTTCTCCGTAAAGAGAAGAGTCTTGTCCTATCATATGGTTTTTGCTGCAGCATAAGATACCTGTATACAAGCTAACCTAACAAGCTTGATACAGCCCTAAAAGGTGTATTATTCATACATGAAAACCCATTTCCAGGTGGTTTTAGGCAAGATTATATGCAACTAACTGACCTATAACCATTTAAACAAGTTATTCTTTTCTAAGCACATACAGGGATCTGTAGTCCCATTGAGTATGAAGCAAGTATGATTTAGCTAAAAATATTAATGCTCCTTCCTCTGTAGCTGCCCAGAGTACCAATGACAAGCCTCAAACCCATGCTATTTTCATATCGCTTTCAATAAAATGCACCACCCTAAAGTCTCCTACACACTTTGTCCTGTAGTTTCTGGATACTAATTGGCTTAACGCATTGGAATTCAGCAACTGAATGGAGTTTACCACAGACAAGTGATGGACTCTGTGCCTGGGATGGAGCAACTCTGGATGTATGGACAGACCAGGGAATAAGACCCTGGAGAACAGTGCTGAGGAAAGCGACATAGGGGTCACTGTCAAGGGTAAGTTGAACATGAGTGAGCAGTGCCCTGGCAGCCAGTAGGGCCAGCTCTGTCCTGGGGTTCATCAGGCACAGCATCACCAGCTGGGCAAGAGAGGAGATTGTCCCACTCTGCTCTGCACTGGGGCAGAGTTCTTTGTGCAGTTTTGGGTGCGACAATATGAGAGGGACATAAGGCTATTAGCATCCAAATGAAGATCACAAGGATGGTGGAGGGCCTTGAGGGGAAGCCTTCAAAGGAGCGGCTGAGGTCACTTGGTCTGGTCAGCCTGGAGAGGAGGAGACTGAAGGGAGAAGTCATTACAGTTACAACTTCGTTTTGAGGGGAAGAAGAGGAGCAGACACTGATCTCTTCTCTGTGATGACCAGTGACAGGATCCAAGGAAATTCCCTGAAGTGTCAGTGGAGGTTTATGTTGCTTTTCAGAAAAAGGTTCTTCATGCTGAGGGTGGTTGGGCACTGGAATAGACTCCCCAGAGAAGTGGTCACAAGACCAAGTGAATAATGTTCTCAGGCACATGGTGTGATTCTTGGAAATGTCCCATGCGGGGCAAGAAGTTGGAAATTGGATTCAATTACCTTTGTGAGTCCCTTCCAACTCAGAATATTATGGGATTCTGTTGAGATGAACTCCAGGGTTGTTTTTTCCCACTAACAGTTAAAGCAAGTTCTCTTTCCAAAAAGTCTTAAGTATGACACATATACTATCTCTTGCTGTTCCACTGCTCTCCAATCACTTAATCAGACTGGAAGTGATCCCAAAACTTTAATTTTCACCTTTAAAATGCCATTAAGTGAAATACAAGCAGATTGTTCCTGTCTTCCATCCCTAAAATAAAAGCTTTCCAACTCTGTTTAATGCAACCACCTCCCAAAGCCTCTAGCTTTGGTTTCTAGCTTCGATACTTATCTAAGACTACCACGAAGTACATGTTCATGTTTAGAATTGCAGTGTTGTATAGCCACTTTAGGGACTGGAAACAGTCCAAGAGGCTCAGATAGGATGCTGCTTTGCAGGAGATGATTTGTCTGATAAAGGTTTCTTCACAATTGGAGATGGCCAGTTTCTGGTGTCTACACTAAATCAGGTATATCAATAGCAAGTGCATTTTGGAGATTAATCCACTCCATGCTTACATCTGTCACACATGGACACTGGCTGCACCACTGAAGTATAACTTTTACCTGATACATTCTCACAATTCCCTGCAGATCCAAAAGAAAACAGTCCCCTTGAATCCAGCAATAATAATGTAATTCACTGTTAACATTCATAGGAGATACCTCAGGAATCTGGTAATGGACATGAGCAAAGGCAGTACAGACAAAATAAGCTTCAGTTAGATTACACTTGTCACACAGATGGGTGGGTTTAGCAGCTGAAAGGCTGAACAGCACCAGTTACAGTAGAAATACCACTTATGTCTTTACTGCCTGAGGTAGGAGTGCTGTTACACTTTTTTATATGGGTTGAATGTGTTGGGTCAACATGAAAAAGTGACAGTGATGACAAATCACACAATTGTCTTGCTGCAAGACGGTGTTCTCAAATTGCAGTTTATTAAAATCATAAGCTCACAGAAGAGCAACAGGGAGCACCATAATCGGAAGAAAAAAGCATCTGTACTGTTGTATTTCTATGGCAATTAGTAATATGATACTCATCATCCCTCCATTGCAAAGAATACATAGAATCTGGTGAGATCATCAAATCCAAAACTGGAACTAATAAACATAACTTAAAGCTGGTGCAAACAAAGACCAACAATCCCAATTCTAATAACAACATTGAAATTTTCCATATATGTGTATGCATGTGTGTGTAATAAATACATATAAAATAAAAACTTAAAAAGCAGATCATTTGAGACACCTCTAGAGCTCTTGGGAGAAAATACTTTTTACTTCAGTGAGCTCAATGTCCCCAGCTAGTCACTATCAGGAGCTCTCTACTGTGTAGGTAGCTGCTGTCCGCTTTTAAGATCATCTCTGCTACATGCAGACTTAACATTTAAACATTAACAGATTCTGGACTGGAAATCTCTGTGCATTAGCAAGTGTGGACATTAACACAAATGTATAATTGAGACTCTACACAGTGGGCCAAAGCATGTGAAGCCTTCGTGTGTGAAACAAGATAAGATGTGTCTCATGGGTTTGGATGTTCTTTGTGTGCTACCTGCTTTGGGATTTCTTTGGAGAATAGCAGAACAAAATAAATCACAAAGGTAGAGGTCCTCAGACAAAAAAAAAAAACAAACAAACCAACAAACAACTAATGAATAGACCATCGAATATACAGCTCAGTATTTCCTGCTTTCCAGAGAAAACAATGTTCCACTGTGCACTTCAGTAGGCCTACAAACATATATATGCTCTGTAATAGCTAAAGACAGCACACAAAAAAGCCAAAGAAACACAGGTTAGACTTGTGTAAGTAGCCAGAGAAAAAAATTCTGGATCAATAAGCTCCATGCAGGCACAGAGTGGGAAATTGCCTATTGAGCATTATTCTGTGTGAACAAAAGGATCAGTTCACCTTCCATTACACTATAAACATGGAGTCAATGCTGCCAATTTAGGCTGTTAATTGAAAATAGCTAATCTGTTTTTAATTCACAACCTGTTGTAGTCCAAATTAGCTTTCCAATATAGATGTGCATTCAGGCAACCCAAACAAAAGCAAGCATATTCTGGAGTGGGTTTTTCCAAACATTCAGAGGGATCTGTGCAATGAAGCCAGCTGAGAGCTCAATGATCTTCAAAATAGACATAAACAATACAGTCAATTTAGGGATGATCCAAAACTACTGAGTTGCCTGTGGCAGTCTGAAAATCACCGGCTGCCAAAGAAATCAACCTAAAATTGCAGCACTTATGATTTTATGATTATATCTCAAATGCTAGCAGAACTGTGATCCTTGGGCAGAGTTCCTTGGTGAGAAGCAGTATTAATCTTCAGCCAATACCATTTTAGCCATGGAAAAAACAACCTGAAATATGCCTTGCAAAACTACCTAAAGCCGGCCCAATAATTACTGGCTCAGATTATTTATAAATAGCCAGCATCTGACCTTCTGGAAAACTGCTAGAACATGTACTGCATGAGGAGTTGCATTTTTTTCTTTGATGTTGACAAGAATTTATGTACTTAAAGGTAATTATCATCTGGAAATAACTGCTACTACAACAACAGCACGATAAACAGTAAATATTTGTCTATACTATAAAACCTACACAGCTAGGGCCTGCGAAACACAGATAACTAACAAGCATTAACCATTTTTAACAAGGAGAATAAGCAATACAATGTAATTGCTGACATCAGCTATCTGAATTTGCAGAAGCAGTTCAAAAGGTTCCAAATCTCATTATTTGTATGAAAGATACATTCACGTAAAAAATTGCATTTAGTTCTGGTGTTGACTGCTGTTGATGGTGATCTAGTGTTGAAAGCAAACAAGGTTTTGTTAAATTTACCAACTTGATGGGAAACTCAAATGTCTGATCATATAAAACACTGAGGTCAGCACTGGCTACTCACATGATTTTATTGGGATCTATGGGGCTTTGTTTTTGTTTGGTTTTTTTTGTTTTGATGGGGAGAGAGGATTGTTGTGTTTTTTAAATATAGTTGCATTTCCTTCCTTCATACAACTCCACGGGGTTGCTAACTTTTTTTTTTTTTTTAACAGTAAGTATGTAGCTTTTGCTGCTGTGGAGACACCCTTGCAAAAAGGAACCCATAAAAGTACACAGACCAAGAGGTAAACACAAAGGACCCAGACTAAAACCTGAGAGCTTTTCTGTTTCTTTAAAGATGTTATTGATATTTTTAAAACCCATCACCAAATCAGACAAACAGTTCTGACATTTCTGGTCACAAACTGCAAATGCTGGAAGGTTGCAAAATGGAAATAGAGAGGGAATTGCTCCTCTCATATCAGACTATACGAACTTGTAAGCAGGCCTGAAAAAAACGCTGGCCAAACCAGGACAGGGTAGGGTTTTACAGAGCAGACTTGTCAGTGAAAATAGCCTTCTGAGGATGGGATGGATCATACACCAGGACTTGCCCATTTGGGAACTCTTTCTAGCACAGCTCTTCTGCACTAGCTTTGCTGCTCACTACACATCAGAATCAAAGGCAAGTTAACCAGAGTAAAAGCAGTCTGAATAAAGAATTAACTATTTGTTAATTGGATGGAAATAAAATGTTTTAAATTCAAAGACTATTTTAGTCTTAATTTTTCCATATTCTCTCTCTCCACCAAGCAAACTGGGTTTGAGAAATCAAAAGTATAGCTTCAGGCCCATGCTTCCTGAGCTTTCCCTAGGGAAAAAGAGAAATGCAAAAAACACTGCAGCACTGACAGCTGTAGCAGATCTGCTATGCTAAATAAAAAAAAAAGCAAAAGCACAAAAAACCCCTACAACTCCTCCCAAAAACCAAAGCAAAACAAAACATAAAAAACCAAATACAAAACCAAAAACCTGCGACAAATGGGTAGGCAGTTTTTCTGCGGAACAACATGCTCAGTTGCACCGTGCAATCTTCACAATGTGAAGCTAAGTGTGTAATACAGTGTGTTACAGTGTGTAATAGCACTTCAAACTCAGTGTGCTTCTTGGCTGCATAGAGTATTCTGAAAAAGCAGCCAGAAGTCTAAGATTGTGGCAGTTGCTGAATGAAGAAATTGCTTCATTAGTATATATAGAAGAGTGGGGAATATATTAAAATTGATTTCCAATTAGTCGAGAATACATTTAAATTTGTTTTCAGATAAAGATAATAGCTGATTTTATGGCTTTTAAAAACAATCTGCTATGAAGTGATTTGACAATTGTTTGGGGACATTGCACTCTTGGAGTTCAGTGTCAGCTACTTTCCATTATTTGTAGGCATTACTCAGCAGGCATCTTGGAGCCCATGTTTGGAGGAACTGGTGGGCCAACCAGAAAAAGTCCAAAGACAAATAACAAAAATTACTAGGAGGTCAGAAATAAACTGATTTGCAAGTGAAATTACATTCTCTAGAAGGGAAAAGATGTGAAAAGATACTGCATTTTCCAAGACCTTGCTGTTTAGAGGAATGGAGCACTATCTCTGCACCTGTAGCAGATGGGACATGCAGTTGCAGCCTTAAGAAGGAAAAAGGTCAGACAATGCCAGGGCTTCCTGGGGGGCACCACAGGAAGGCAGGTCCACCATTACAGATCTTTCAAATGAGTTAAAAGTGACTTTTGGACAAAAAGAGAAAATACTTTTCAAATTTTCAACATCCTGTCTGTGTACATTTGACACATACCATGGCCAAGCAACAGCAGAACCCCTGCTCTCTCACCAGCTACATCAAACCACTCCATTTTACAGACACATTCTCTGCACTATCTCCAATGCCAAAAAGGAAAAAAAAAGACAGTAACCTGCTGCCAAAATGTAGCAAACTGGTGAGACTTGATGGAGGGAGAGGATCCATTCTCACTTTATCTTAATGCTTGAAAAGGCAGCACTCAATGCAGAGCCAAGGTGTGCAAGAAACACAAATTGTCCTATGGCATGGCCTGCAAAAAAGATAAATGTCCAGCCTTCTGCATGAGGCCTCAACAAGTTGTGGAGTTCCAACTGCCCTGCCTGTTTATTCTGAGTAAGCCCCTCCACCCTCTTTTAGTGACTATGCATGCTTTTCCCATAGGCTTTCTCCCCTGCATTACACATGTACTGAGCTAGAAAACAGTCAGAGACCAGCTGCTTGTCTTTTATTGCACAGGAGTGTCACTCACTTCCACAAGCAAAGAAACAAAATGGATGTGATTTCTGCCTCCTGCCAACTACTCACTACTCAACTCTGCAGTGTGTAGGTGCATGCCCCCTCACTCCCAAAATCCTCAGCTTCAGTGGCATTACCCTTCCGTGTTCGTGTTGGCAACATCAGCACCTCCACATTTCCTCCGCCTACTTGGCACATCTAAGAGCTGCCTAGAAAAGGTCAATACCACTCTAACTGCACGCCCTCTCTTTTCAAGAGAATGACATGAACAAATATTTCATAATCCAGGCCGGAATTACTTTACAAATAATTACACCTACCTCTGATAATTCACTGGGGTCAGTGTACTTAAATTTCTGCACAGTTAACAACTGCTTTACATTAAAGAACTCATTATAGAACCCATTTAAGATGCTGCCAAGAAGCAGAAGGGAAGAAATTTTCTCAAGATGAAACATGCATGGATTTCATTCCCATCATGCACTATTGGGAAGTCCCTGAGCAGCAGTTGGGGCTTGCAGACAGTAGATTTTACATCACTAAACATGGTTATTTTCAAATCTGTTGCCCCTCCACCACCTTCAGTTTGTGGCTAAACCCCACAGGCAGAAAGAATAAAGATGCAATCTGCAATTTTTTTGCACCAACACACTTAAATCATCCTTGAGCCTTTCAAAACTAGTTTCACTTTGTTTCTCTAAGTCACCACTTTGCCAATACTATAAAATCTTGAAATAGCTGTGTTTGGCATAAAAGTCCACAGTTGCAAATGGAGCTAATAAGTTAGTCACCATGAATGAGGTAGGGAGGTAGTGCATTCATTTCTGTTAAACAGATACAATATAGACCTGGCACATAAACATGGACAAAACCCACAGGAGGGGCGTCCTACAGCCTACTTAATTCCCTCTTCTTAATAAAATATATGAGACAAACAAGCACTACAAAGCCACTACCTTGGAATATTCCAGGGCAACTAATACGAAGAAAACAACAAAGTCAGATGCATGCATGTATTTACATGCAGATATAGATCCTTCGTATGAAAGATTCTCAAAAATTGCTTCCATCACTTCTATAATATCTTATTAAAATGTAAAAACAAGTGACAGCAATGGCTTATACAAAAGGGTGATGGGACTGCTGTACATTACTAAGGCATTACCAACCTAACAGAATACCCAAGAGGTCAGGAAAGTTCTATCCATATATCCATATGTACACACACCCACGCACCCACCCACCCACCCACCCATTATAACAGTGCTCATTCCAACCATGCGTTGGATATTTTCCTAACTGCCCCAGGCCCATAGGCCTACTCCAGGCCATATAATTAATTCAAGGACATCTGAAGGCAAGAGGGATCTGACAAAGATGACATGATTTGCTCCTGGGAACTCCTTTGTTTTCTGACCAGTAGAGGTGTTAGAGACTTCAATAGGAGAGACAATGTATGAGACAAGGCTAAACTACAGAGATAACTTCCCCTACCCTTAGTCTTTCCCAGTATATCTTAGATGAAAACATGAAGAAAAAGAAACTGAAATATGAATGAAGAACATGTTAAGAGAAGACAGCTGTCTTTACATATCCGGAGACTATTCTAGAACTTCAATTCTTTTGCAGGGGTCATAGGGTGACCACTGCATTTTGCCTTGAGATACTTCATGACTCAAGATGAAAGACAAGCATTCGACAAAAGGCAAGAAAATGGAGAGGGAAATGTCAAGCTGAGAGTCTCTAGTTACGAGAGCCTTGACTTCAGCACAACACATTTCAACACACTTTTCCATTTTTACCACTGGCATCTAATTGTGTTGTGATTTAACACAGGTGTGTTTTTCAGTTGGGGAGGGCACCCACAGCCTGTGGAAATGGTTCCCTGTGGGGACCTGGTGGAACCAATTAGCTGCCTAGTCTGGAAAACTGACAATTGGTTAAACCACTTAAAAGCACTGGATATGCCTCTGTGAAAACATGTTTAAGGGCAGGCAAGCCCATGGGGAGCTCTCTGGCTTCCGGCCTTTGAAAAGGTAACTGGCCGGGCCAGTGGCCAGGCCAGGACAGGTCAGGCTCTGCTGCACAGCTGGCCCCTTCCTGGCAAGCCCTCTGGACCCCATCCTGGCAGGGTGGCTGGGGCCCCTTCCCAGCAGGGGCCAGACTCCTTCCTGTGGGGCCTGCCGGTCTAAGCCAGCAGGGGCCATCCCAACACCAGGAGCAACCATGCAGCCGGGACCAGTGCCAGGAGTGGCCCCATGGCCGGCACTGGGGCAGCCCCGAGACCGGGAGCAGCCACATGGCCAGGACTGCATGGCTGAAATCGGCGCAACCAGGGTGGTGCTGCATGGCTGCGGCTATCTATGAACTTTGATTGCTTAGCCACTTCTAGCCGGCCATGCTGTGGACAGAAGGACAAAAGCAGTGGCAGCAGTTTTTCTTTCCAGCGTGGCTTGCACGGTGCTGGCAGGGACCATGGTGTCAGCATAAAGACACAGTGATTCCTTGATTGTAGAGCCTGGACAAGATCAACCTTTCAACGCTGCAGAACTCTATAAAAAACTGTATCAATTGATAAAGCTTGAGAACAAACGAACCTATGAACACCAATTCTCTCCTGGATCAGGAAAAGGAAAGGGTGAAGACACCTAGCGAAAACAACATGGGACACTGAGATCAGCAAAGGAGGTGTCAAACTCTATATGGAAGGGGATTGAGGGGATGCCTTAGTCTTGGGCTCAAATTTTTTCTTGGAAGGCTGTGGTGGAGATACATTTGATATAGCAGACTTTGTTTTTTCCCTGTAATTCATGGAATGCATTGGTGGGATGTAGCACTCACAGCTGTAAGCAGAGGCACCAATGTTGAAGTAAGCAGATGTTGAAGTAGTTTGAATAGAGAGAAATGAGAGAATGAGAAACTTTGTCCCAGAAATAGAAGAAGAAAACCTCTGTTCCCAGATATGGATGAAGAGAACTTTTGTTTCTATACTAGAACACCTTATCCTTAAAATTGCACCCCATATGTTGACTTGGCCCATGAAGCAGCTGTGGGAAAGCTGTATGGCATAGGAGGGTCTTTCATTGTTGCTGTATGAAGGGTTATGGAGCGGCGAAAGAACACAGCAACAAGGCAACTCCTTTGCTTGGTGCAAGAAAGCAAGAAAAAGCAGTTTATTGAAGAAATCCATTGCTTTTTATAATACAGTTCGTGCAAAACAAAATACAGACAATTCATTGGTTAGAGAAAGAGACACGTCTTGTTCCAGGCTTCTCACGGATCCAGCAGGTGTTTATCTATTGTTATGATTCTTTCTCTTATGTTTACAGTAGAGAAAGAGGCCCTAGCTTGGGAGAAGTCCCAGCTAAGCCTGAGAAAGTTTCACAGCCTGAGAAAAGGCTCAGATTTTGTGAAGAAGGCCTGGCTGGAATGTGCCTGGGCCTTCAGTGGTAGCCACATTTCATAGTGCAAGCAGATTTTCCTTTCCCGAGCGGCTGCTTTGTGTGACATGGAAGCCACAAGAGAACTTCTTGTTGTGACGTCTCCATGGCATGGCAAGAGACTCCTCTCCCTAAGTGAACTGAAGAAAGATTATTTTAGAGGTGGTAAACTGAAAGTCCCAGGTTTTGTCTCTTTACGTTGTCAGTGGAGAAACAAAAGAGGGCGTAGGGGGAGGAAAAATGTTCTGAAGGTTTATTCTGATTTCTTTTTTTTGTCTTTCTTTGAAATTCTGTTAATAAAGTTTTCTTTATACAATTAAAAGTTTGAGCCTACTTTGCTCTCCTAATCCTTATCTTACAGTGGAAAATGAAATAATTCTAGTGGGTGTACTGGCATTTGGCCAGCACTAGACCCACTACACACTACAGGATGATTCCAGGAACACAGAGAAATGAGAAAGCTTTGGGCTCTCCTCACCCTTTTGCTAAGGAAGATGTTACAAAAGTTTCACTCATGTTAATGTCCTCTTTTTTTCACAAATAAGAATTCCTCCTTTCAGCACTCCTAGTGCTGCATCTCATGCTCCAGAGACTAAACAGGAATAACAGGGAGCAAGAAAATAAGGCAACATCTTGAAAACTTGGCAGAAAAAATAGGTTTCTAGTACTAAGTTATCTGCAACAGGCTGTAAGCTACTGCTTTCTTCAACTCCAGTCCCATTCACTGCAAGAGGTGCCCCTTCTTCACCATTTATTCACACTTCTGGAAATAATGTTAATGATGCTTTGGCAGCTGATAGCTATATGATGCCTGGAACAAAATTGAGAACAACACAAAATGCACTGCTTTCCCTAAGGTCTTACATGCATAAGGAAGTTGCAGTAGATGCAGCTGCAGGGTTTGCAAAGCTGCCCCAAAACAGGTTCCCATGTTGTTACCTACCCTACATACCAGAGCAAGGGATGGGTATAGGGAGCAAGGGCTACCCACCACATCACCAAGGTACCTGCTTTCCCACTTTCTCCATTTCTGTTTCATTGAAACACTGCCTTTTAAAAGCTAATCCACTTTAGCACAGCTTCAAGATAGCATCATAGGAATTTCTACACCTGGCTTTTCATCCAAGGTCAGTTGTGCCTGATCCGACATACAACTTGGTCTGACAGGAGCATTCTGTCATAGCTTCAGGGAATTGTCTGCTGGCATTTTTGCTAGATACCAGTGCTGGTACGAAGTGCCAGGTATCATCTGGCTGCAGTCCCTGGCCTGGCACTGCTGGCACCATGCTGGCATGCAGTCAACCATCAGAAACAAACTCGAGTTCACATGCAGAGCAGAGCAGAGCTTTGTGCTTCCTCCTGAAAGGAATGTGCTACTTGCATAGTGCTTTATGCTTTCATAATTATTCCACCACCAGGACATGAGCCACACTTCATTGGCCTGTGCCCTTTATAATAGCACTGGAGCAGATCTGACAAGGCCAGAGTTTTGGCATCTGACTCATGTCAGACGGGACTGGCTACAGATTCACTCTCTCTAGACACTTAAGTAATTACTGTTTTCAGTTGCATTCTCCTCCAGCTGGCCCTCTGTGAGCTGTAGCCTATGTCACATTCTTATGTAGCCTGTCTCCTTGCCTGCATCAGCAAGTGTGGCACCACATGCTAGAAGTTGAGTAACAGGTACACAGACACTGTGTATCTGGTTTTTGGACAATATGCCAGAAGATAAAACTATACAGAAAAACCTACATTAATAACTTCCCTTGTATCAAGTGTTTTCTATGCTTATAGGAATAAAGCAGGACTTTAAGAAAAGTCATTATTTTTCTTCAGTGTTTTGCTGATCTGGGAAAGGCAGGACTAATACATGGACTACAGAAAATGGGTCTGATACTTCCACTTGTTCCTTAATGTCTGGGGAGAAGTCCTCCCCAGCCACATATCTCAAAAGAACTGAGGACTTTTCCAGAGATAATGGATGAAAAAACAAGAAGTCACAACAGCTGTGGCTGTGAATTCATTTGTCATAAGATGGATTGTGAGACAACACCCCACAGCACTCTTGCAATATTGTTGTCATGACTAGGTATTGGTTGCCATTAGATTTGTATCAGCTCAATGCTGAATGCTTCTTCTTCTGCCTATAAAGAAATGCTTGCTGTAAAATTTACTGTTGTTAAACATTTGCCTTGCTCTGGATATCACTGCACAGCCATCAGTTTATTATTTGATGTATCAGTACCCACTATACTATAAAAAAAGAAAAAAACCCAAAATATTTTAAACACTATGCAAAAAAGACAAAAACAAAAATAAAAACAAAACCCAAAAACCCCAACAACTAAAAAAACCACACAAAAACCCAAAAAATGCCAAACATCACTGTACATGATCAACATCATAATGAAATGTGATTTTAAATTTTTTTTCACATGTGCCAATATTAAACACTGAAGAATAAATTTGGGAAACTCTTGTGCTTGTGTCAGACAGCTATGATTGCATTTTATATAAGAAAGACTAGTAAATACTCCCATAGCCATGGAGAAAGTGATGTTGAAAAGCAAATATAAGAGTTTGGAGCAGGCAGAAGATGACTTAAAAGCTGCTACTTTACCCATTTTCATGTATTTTTGAAGAACAAGTGTGTTGGTAGTGCTGCTCATTTAAGCCTGCAGAAGCACTGCTAGCAAAGGCAAGCAGAAATAGTTTCTTCATGAATCGTAAGATAGTTCTCATTCTGTCAGCACCTCTCCCTCAACGAAACTGTGGAGGTGATGAGTCCTTTGAAAATCTCTTCCCCCAAAGCTGAAGGGTGGAATCAGGATCCCTGCTGCATGAATGTTTAAAATAGATGCAATTTAATCACAGTGGGGTGCCATTGGAACCAGAATACATTTTCCCCATACTGTCAAACCTGTTCCTGTATCACTATTTGGATTTACAGTCATATATTTTATGTAATTCTTTCACAAGCATAAGTACTTGCAAATGCATTCAGTTGCAACAGCCTTTATAAGCACGAGGCTGTGTACCTCTCTACCTAAAATGGGGCTCCTTGACTTGGAAAAAAGGGTACATCTTACAGTATGCTCCACTTTTCATAGGAATCAGAGCTCAAACAAGGAAGGAGTGAGATTGCAAGATTTTCCCCTATCAGCTCTGAACACAGCTCCTGTCCAGCCTGCAGGTACAGCCTGCCAGATGATAGCACTTGCAGTATTGAAATTTTCTTTAAATGCTCATGAAGAAAAGCTTCCTCAGATTTTCTTCCTCTGTATGCACTAAGGAGATTTCAAAATGCTTGATTTCTTCATGGTAGGTTCATTGCACACAATCTGTTTCCACTGAGCCATTAGGTGAGTTCTCTCTCCCTTTTCATAACCACTCTCTTTATTGATTTATCATGCTGGTTATCAAATTATATTTCTCCCTTCCTCTTGAAGAGTGTGGAACAGAAATGCACGTAACCTCAGGAGTTTCACTTGCTTCTCATTGTTCTAAGGCCTCTGGTAGTTCTCAACAGTCCAGCTGGATACCAAGCTGAACTCCATGGGACACCAGTGGGGGAGGAGCAGTCAGAGCAGTCACGTTTGGAAAGGAAAGACCATTCTATTTCTGCCCATCACGTGCAATCCCTTCCCTCCTCATAATCCTTGCAGAAGCAATGGTTTCTCACTGTGTACAGTGTCTGGCACAACATGTACCAGATCTTACATGGGACCTCTATACATGATCATATTTTTCTTTCTGAAGTTCACATCAAATGAGTCTAATGCAGCTGGACAGAGTGAGGTAGCCTCCAAGAGGACAAAATTAGAAGTATTCCTTTTTGTTGCTCTGGTGACATAGGAGTAGGGCTAGCCTGGGAAAAAAAAAAGATTATAAAAACATACACCTTAAAAATAAAATAAATGCATAAATAATATATATTCCGTCTGATAGGTGTCAGAAAGGATGCAGAGGACAAGATAGGTGATGCAGTGATAAAATTATATGAATTTTTCAGTATTTGAAAATGACTGAGCAGATGACAATCAGGTTTGCTGACTCTCCTGAATTTGGAACAATACTGGCCTCAGGGACTATCCCTGAAGTTTCCAGTAAGAGAAAGCTACCTCCTACACTACAAACACCTCATTGCAATATTTAGAGCACACGACAACTAGTTTAAAAACAAACCAAACAAAAACACAAGCCTAAATCCTGAAAAACATGGAATCAAGACTAAAGCTTGAAAAATAGGCAGTGGGCTACACTTAATTTTTCTCATTGATCCTCTTACATCTAAACCCACCTGCTTCCACCTAACAAAACTCAAATAGCTGCATTGTGACCTAGGTGAAGTAAAATAAATTTATTTCAGAAGCATGCAATTATTAGCCTTCAGAGAAAAAAGCCAGCTCCTTGTTTTGCTGTGGGACCGCAACTGAGGCTCCCAGCTGGACAGTGGGGATGAGAATTGAACACACTAATATCAGCTTGCAGAAATTCTTCCAGTCACTATCCAACTTTTCTTGTTTTGGGGGCTTTTGAATTACTACTGCCTGACTGTAAGAGTAATCCATACAAATGAAGGAATGTGCTGTGAGGCCAAGGCACAAGCTTGTTTTTGCCAGGCACCCAAGCTACTCTCTATTCTCAGGCTGGAACTTAGATCCCCTCCAGTGCACAATGGCCTCTGAGTATGGATACATTTACTGGTACAGAGATGTCTGCATTCCAAAGCCTGCTTCTTCAGAGGCAGCCATGATGGAAGGCTATGCAGACCTCCAAGCAAACTCTGAGAGTACTTTTATCTGGGAAATAGTTTGCCCCATGTACTTCCAGGACTTGGCAGCTGCACTGTTTTTGCCTCCCTGGACTTTACTACTGCACTTCACTCACAGGAAAACATGCCCTAGGAGTGCCAGAAGCCAGCCCTTCTCAAACTCTTCATTCATTCTGTCCATGTTCCCTTTCAGCTGCCTCCTCTCTGGGGCAGCAGCAGGCTCTTTCATCTCCAGATCATCCTTCCCCTCGAGACAAATGTGCCATCCTTGCTAATGTATTTCCTCCAAGAAGAGAGGATTCTGCTGACTGGCCATAACAGAGCTGATGAGGGTCCAGCACACTTCCAGATCTCCTTCCCTTAGTACTGTTCTTTCCCCCTCCAATCTGCAAGTCTTCTCCAAGGTGCTTCATAGGCATGAGGTTAGCCTGTTTTGGGCTCTCACTCAGCTAGATATCCTTTACATGGAAATTAATCTTCACCCCAGTGGTGGATATTCCTGTGCAAATTTTCTATGTGATAAGTTATTTGTGCTAGCTTCTTAAATACAAATATAGTACTGCACACTCACTGATTCATATTTCTGTGAATAAAACAACATTTGTACTAGATGTTGAGAAAGGGTCCCACTACGTCATGCACATTCTTGTAACTTAAAATGCCAAAAACTCCTATCCTGGGATAAATTATGCACTTGCAAGAAAAATTAAAAATATCAAAAAGACCTAACTTGCTTTCACTCTGCATTGCAGATGCGCAATGCCAGCTGGAGGAGCCAACAAAATTATCCCTGTTCATTTTCAAGCACAATTTCTCAGAGAGGTCAGAAGTCTGTAATTTCTAGGTTGTTCTGAGTTGCACAGTAAATGCTGTTTTCAGAGCAATACATGGGAATGCAGAGGCTATTCTAAAAGCCTGTCCAACCTGTGCTGCCTCGCAAAACACACCATCCACTGCACTCATGAGAATGTGTTCTGCCCCCATGTGGGATGATCCCTCACACTGCTGCACGTGAGACTAACTTTACTAGAGTACTCATCACTTGACAGCTTTATTTGACACTCCCAGAAGGTCCTTTAAAATTGCACTAGGAAATTTGAAAATTCATATCCTTCTTTCTATGCCTAAAGAGAGAGAGGGCCATAACCTCACATCTGAGGCCTGGCAACTGCAGGAACAGCTTCCTCTGGGGCCACAAGAAGAATTACACCCCGGCATCGCGGCTTTCCCATATTCTGGAATTTTACCACAATACTGGTGCTGCATACCCTCCTGAAACTCAGCTTGGGAGCTCTGTACGTCTCTGACCTTAGAAAACAGTAAAAGAGAAAGAGAAACAATACAAACTATCCACTCTACAAGCTTATTCCACATCCAGAGCACAGTGATTCTCCAGATTAATAAAATATTTTCTCCCTGGATTGCCTGAAAGACCAAACAAGGCCATGAGAGTATTCTTGGGTGGTGACAGATGCTAAGCACACAAAGATACCGAAGATCTCTGGAGGGGCTTATTCTTGGCAAGTCGTGGAAAGAAGTTTTTAGATTTGTAACACAAAGGACAGTAAAGTTTTCTGAAGACTACCATCCTCAGAAGGGCTCCTGTGGTTAATTAATATCCAACAAGTATGAGTGAAATCAGGTCTATACCTGCAGGTAAGCACGTAGAATTTTCCAATCTCGGTTCATTTTTATTAAACTGATAGTTATGATGTCACTTTTCTTTTCAGAACAATATGCACTGAAATATTCAAGGGACCGAAACAGAGAAGGAGAGGTATCTCACCTTGTTTGTGCCATGGATTTCAAAGGTTTTGAACAATAGTCTCACACAGACACTGAAGACCTGCAAGTATAAGTTCATAAACCCTAACTGGTGAAACTGAAGGCAGCCCACACGCAAATACTTAAACTTTGCTGTACTTTTAGCTCAGAATTGCTATGCTCTGAAGCTGCCTTTGAAGATTTTATCCCCTTTCACAATGTTTTTTTTCTGTTTCGAATTTCTTTACCAGCCTGATTTGAGTCTGATGGAAGTAAATTATTAAACTTAGGACTGATGACTACACACAGAGACAGTGAAAATCATGGAACAGGAAGGGCCATGAAGCGTGGAATGCACTTGTAATTACTGCTTCATTTGTAATACACAGCTAACTTTGCTCAGTGACATTATCCTTGTTCCATGTGCTTAGTATATCATGCTCTTCTCAGCAATTTTGACTCTTTTGAGAAGAGTAAGGGATTTTTTTTTACTACAGTGAACATATTTCTGCACAGTTATTAATTAGATAATCACTTTTTCAGCAATTTCCCACCTCTTACACTTGAAAAAATTGCTTTTATCTAAGAAATAGGCTTTGATCCTCCTGGGAGGAAGAACTGCAGAACATCGATGTATTGAGTATGATAAATAAGATTTCCTGTACCTAAATCCTTTCCCAATCCTTCAGGTTTCAAACTGGGAACATCACCAGTTTAGAAAATAAGGTATGAAACTGGCTGGTTTGCTGAGTATAAAGGTCATAATCATCACTGACTTCATACTTCAGCACAGCCAAATTCAGGTACTTCTCTTCCCAAGTCACTCAGCTGCAATATAAGGATGTTATAAGGAAGAGTGGGCTCACCTTACATCTGGCTGTTTCTGTTTCCTCACAGTTCTCCATGTGCAAAAGTAAAAGGTCCATTGTCACATGCAGAGCAGAGGTTCAGGGGTGATCCTGAGCCATTTTCTGTGGAAGGAATATTGAAAAAGGGAAAAGCACCATCCCAGTGACAGGCTGCACCTGACATGAAACAGTGGAGAGAATGGGACAGCATCAGAGATAACAAAAGGCCCTGCAGCTAGCAAGCCAATGCACCTCAAACACAGCACCAAAGAGAGCAAATTCCCCGGGTTTCATTTATTTCAAGGAGGATCTGAGTGTTTAATTACTACAAGTGACTCTTGAAACACAGGGGAAGAGGAAGCCACATGAACACACATTTACAACTCAAGAGCCAGTATTCATGCTACTAGAAAATGAATCTGTCAATGTCCAGAAGTACCATGTTTGGATGACAGCCATCATTTACCAGCACATTGGAAATATCACTTCTAATTACCAACTGCTTTGGAAAGTATGAATGTCAGTCTATCTAATAAAAATTATTTCACACACATTGTTACTAAGTACAGCACAGATGTAAGCATTTAAAACATTTTCCTTTGACAAATAGCCATGATTTATTGTGGAGTTTTGGAGGAAATGAAATGATAGATCTTCTCATAATGGAAAAACCCTGACTGCTCAGTTCCATCACTGAATTTGCTCTGGTCCATGTCAGTACACCAGCTATTTGGGATGACAGGGTTTCAAGTGAGAAATTCAAGAATAGCAAACTCAATTATTGATGCAAAATATTCTTCTCCAGCAAACTTTACTCTTGGTAAACTTCTGAATGCAGATATCCCCGGTCGCTAAAGTTTGCTATTTGTGATGGATAGGACCAAAATAGTATAAAATGCCAAATTTCTTTCACAAGGGAGATTTTACTCTACAAGAAAAAGGGCATCTTCCCTATCCTCTACTAATTCACCTGAGGAGATAGGTAGGGGTAGTTTATATTGCTCTTGACAGCTTCAGTATTACCTGGAAAAGTTAGTCAGTGAAATTTTAAACTTGCTGTGGAAAAGAAGACAACAAAGATAGGTAGTGGCATACCAAAATACAAGTTCTTCTGACTAAGGGAAAGATGGAGAGATGGGTACACTAGGGAAGAAAACCAGGATGAATAACTTGGCCAAAGAACAACGCAACAGTGCAGAAATGCAAGAGCAATGCCACCTATCAGCAACAGGACGTGGTCTGCATGAGGCAGCTCTGCTTGAAAAAACAAAACATCTCATAAGCAAGGCAATCTGCTGGCTTCTCTTTTTGATCAACACCCAACTTGTTTCACTTAAAAAGTAAATCCAGAAAACAGGCATTTTACGTGTACTGTAGCTGAAACAGGCCAATTCTTCTAAGTATTCCAAGAACATTTTCAGGTCACTTGCTTCTGCAGAATATTCTTCTGCTATTCAAAAGAGTGCTGTAAGTGCAACCAGAGGAGTATTTGTGTTGTGGAACAGCACAGACTGATGAGGACTCGCTGCAATGAGCTGCCTCTTGTTGCTGGCTGAGCAGCAGGGCTAGCAGCCCATGCTGAGCTGCTTGCAGCTGTATTAGGAAGGCTGTGGCCCCAAGGTGCAGATCCAAGCAGACCCAGGTCTCCACGGCCAAGGTCACCTCACCAGCAGAGTATTGCACGTGGCCTGCCCCCATGCCCAGCAATGCATACAGCACTCTCCAAGCTGTCAGCCCTGGATGTCCTGCCAGGCTCACAGGATTAATCAGTAAGCAGAACATTGAGAAGCCATTGTGTGGATGTTTCCCAGAACCTATGGATTGCATTTGAAACCAGGATGGTTTGAGGTGCTCAAGCAGAAGTATCTTACAGGAATATCCCTTTTCTGTGGATGTGGTTAAGGTTGAGTGCTGAGTGCTGAAGAATCATTTCTTTCAAAGTATCAAGAGGTTACCCAGCATCTACCCCTGAAAACTGTACATAGTCCTTACAGAAGCATTGTGCAGGAACACAGAAGGTTGTGGGATTTTCCTATTTCTGAATGTAAAAACTCTAGCTAGTAAACAGATACAAACTAGTAAAACTCTAAACATATGCATCTTCAGCATTAACCTGCGAAATTCCTTTGAGCTTTATGGTGTAATACAGACATTACTCTATACTTCTTTTGTGTGCTTTGTCTCTTTGTACACAGTGTTACTAATCTGTTGAAGGTAAGATTTCTACTGCGTAAAGGACAACAGCAATCTTGTAATAAATCCCACTTAAGAGGGAGGAGAGGGTAGAATGCAGACAGTTTTGGGTACAATGCAGTGCCCCAGGCCACCTCATAGCTTTTGCAAACACTCATTATTTTTTCCATAGCCTATGTCAGTAGTAAATTTCCTACAGCTGGCATGGCATCCTGTGGGACTCAACAGGCTGAAGCAAGCCCTTCACAGAACCTCCCCCCACAATTGTACGTGCTTTGCACTCCAAGGTATCCCTGCCTTGGGGATGCCTGATTCAGTGCCTCTGCCAGACTACTAAAATCTTAAAATCATGGAGGTTAAAGGGGCTGGAATGGACCCTAAAGAGCATCTAGTCCCAACACCCCCTGCCAAGGGCAGTAGACTGTATCACAAGCCTTGAATATGTTAACTCCCTCATTACATTTGCCCTTATCATTCACCACTCAGATCAATCACCTGCATCTGTCAGTTTCCATATCCTCCTCCTGCAGATTATTATCTTCCCTAATAAAGGTAGAGGCTTCTCAGTTGTAGGACTAAGTTAAACCCTTGTCCTAAACCCTTGTCTTGTTAAGTCTGTTTCCATGAGTAGCCCCTGTTCTGCACACTTTCATGGTAGATAGATCCAAAAGCTCTCTGCTGTGGGCACTAAATTCTCAGGCTGAGTACCCAAGAAACTTGCCTATTCTGTTTTCTTGGCAGAGGATTCCTCTGCTTTTCTGAAGCTGCTCCATATCCATGCTGTATTTCACACCTCAGCTGGAGATGGCTCTCCCACCTTTTCACAGCCATCATTCTTCCTCCCTTCAAAACCGTTGCTTGCCACAGTATACAAGAGCAGCAGGTCAAGGTTCTGCCTCAGAACTCCTCCAGTCCTTGGTGGCCACAAGCACATCTTTGTGGTGTCTTATTGCAACACAAGCCTCCTTGCATGAATGAGCACTCTCCACACCTAGCCAGAATTTGTAGCCATCACTCACCAAGGCTGAGATTGCCACCAACTGACCTCGTGGAACAGGTGGAACAGCACATACTTTTTTGAATAATAGTTCCAGGGTTTCATATAAGAAAAATCCATATGGATCAAGCTGCCCCTGCTTGCCAGATCTCCAAGGGTTGCACTCGGTCCAGCACTTTGTACGCAGATAGAAAGCCCCCCATCCAAACAAACGTCTGATATCAGGATAATCCAAGGAGCTTTATACCAAATTGAGGACGTGGCAACAGAAAGAGCTTCGAAATGCAATTTATCTTTCTGTGTGGCAAACTGCATATTTGCAACCTTTCTTGTTGCAATTTCTTGTACTCAGGCATGCCTTTAGTGAAAAATTATGGTGGCACAGGCACATTTAAGCACAAAAAGATATCAAGACCCATGTAGTCTTGAAAAAGTTGGTGAACCCATGCTACTGCAGTACTTACTATGTAAGTACTTACACCTACTGAGTAACTGTGGAAGACCTGGTACTTAGATGCCTCATTCAATTTTACTTAAGTTTTCTTGATCTACTGTCAAAGAGAAGATAAAAACTTAACATAGAAGTGACCATGCAAGTGCTGCTGGAGATAGGAACAAAAAAGCAGGTGCTGTAAGCTGTGATACTTTGGCAGCTAGTGCTCAGCTTTCTTCTGAATTACAGTGTTCCCCAGAGTGCAGTAAATGCCTATATATTGCTCTAATACAGGTACCACTGAGGGAACTCAAGGCATTTTGCAGGCAGTAAACTATAAAGTTGCATGAATATATTTTTTGTCAATTACCCCCTTCTCTAGGAAAAAACTTTCTGTTATAATCCTGTTAAACTCTGTGTAGTTGTATTAAGCACTGAATTACAACCCAAATTTATTAAGGAACTTATTCAGGAAGAGTACTTAGAACACTGTCTTTATATCTTAGCTATACTACAAACAACCTATGTGCCTGCAGATCCATCCTTCCATTTCTCCTTATTTGCTGCTATAGATTTAATTTTACACTGCAGTATCTCTAGAGCCTGAACTTAGATTATTGATCTCAGCAGAAGCATCAGGATGCTACTGTTTGATGGGCTGAGATGCAGAGACTGGTTACCCAGAATAACAGAGCATGAGGAGGACAATGAGCTTCTGCTCCTCCTTTGATACACAAGCAAGAATGTCAGTGATGTTCTAAACATGACAAGGATGCTGTTATTTTCCGCTATCATCTACTCGATTCGCAAGAACACAGAGAAATATCTCAATGGGAAGTTTTTGAACTTTATTTCCTTTCCAAACTACAGCTTCAGTGTGTAAGGAGGTGAGACCCAGATCAAAGCACGCCAGCAGGGAATACTACAGGCAGCAAAGAAAGAGAGTATTCCCATACACACAGCTGCTGTTAGCAATCCCTTAAAATTCCTGCAACATCTCTAAAACAAAATACAGTCCCATTGGGAAACACTGGCAGACAGCAAGGAGTTTCAAGCAAAACTAACATTTCCACCTAGCTTAACTGTTAACACAACAAACAGACATTTCACTAAGGAGCACATCACTTCTTCACCTCTGTTCATGTAATCGTCTTTTGTCCCTGTACAGCAGAAATATCCATTTTCTATATCTGCATCCCAGACTCAGCACTTCCTTTTCTGTCTTCTGCTCATCAAACAAAACTGAAAAACAAACAAAAAATAACTACCAGAAGCAGGTTTGAGGATAAGAGTCTCAAAACTGCCTAGTCTTGTAGATCTGCACCAGAGATCTCAGTCCTGAAGCATTTAATGTTATCAAAGTGATTAGGGGCCTAGAGCATGACCCAGGAAAGAAGGGGAAGGAGATGGGCTTATCTGGTAAGGAAAAAGACAAGGCTGTAGTTCGTTAGCAGTAACTTAACATATTTAAGGGGCATTACAAAGAAACCTTACCACCAGTTACAGGTGGAATAACAAGGCCAGGGATTGTAGTTTGGGAGATTCGGGCCAAAAAACAATAGGAAAATGTTTTGGAAGGTGCAGGTGATTATGAACCCTGGATGGGCTCACCACAAGGAAAGTGAAGTGTGTTTGTCTGTCTGGAAAGGTCTGAGATGAAAACCTCACATTGAAGAACCAGCAGAATTGTCTAAGGTGAAGTGCAGAGCAAAAAAGAAAAGGAGGAAGAAGGACACAGCTAGTAGGCTGTGAAGTGGGGGAGTTCAACCATTAAAGTAAGTTTTTTGATTCTTGGGATAAACTTTAATCTGTCAGACTATCTCACAGAGGTATATGACTTGTCGTGATGACAAATGAATGACATTTTCCTCCCTTGAGGCCATTTGACTTCATCACATATTTTGACAGCTACATGATTCTGAAGACAGCACTTGCCAAGAGATGTCATCATAATTCACAGACACTTTCTTCACAGATAGAAAAGAAATAGTTTAGTGAAATTTCAAAAAAGAAATTGGAGGAGAAAAACTACCACATGCCCCTG
>WBND01000182.1:408309-460308 GCA_013398595.1 Tychaedon coryphoeus
TGTGACTTCAGATCACTGTATTTCATTTATTTTGGAGCTCAGCACAATTTGCTATTTCTTGTGTGCAACATGTTCTCAGTTAGTTGTTTTGTCTTAGCCTCTGCCTAGTCTGTCACCTATTCAGGGCAGAGAATTTCAAATTTGTCCCAATACCTGCAAGTGTGGTGATACTGGTTTACATTTCTAGATTTTATAACAAAAATATGTTTTCAGAGCTATATTTCAACCTGAAACAATGGAGTAATCAAATTCCTTTCACTACCACACTGTTGATGTATGGACATTAATTTACATAGGAAGAAAACAACACTGTAACTACTGCTGTGAAATGGGTCACATGATGCCAGATATAATATCAGAGTATTTTTAGTATTATACTCCATGGTCACGAACACTTTGTAGTGTTTTGCAGAATTCATATCTTGAAGTCAGAAATATCAGTCTCTTTGTTCTTGTCTGGGTGGGAAAACTCCACCTGAGAAAAGTTTCAATGGCTCATTGTCCAAGGTAATCTACCTAGCTGAGAGAAATACTTTGCTTCTCTTAAAAGGCAAAATGCCAAGTGGAGCAAGAGTCATTTATTGAGGATATTCACTTTGTTTATGGCAATTTGTAAGTGAAAAGTATAATGTAACACTGAGAAAATTATTACCCACATTTCATCTAAGCAGCAAAACAGTGTGAAATCCAATTATGCAAAAAGCTCCATCTTTATCCTAAGTACTTGCTGTATTTAATAAAGGAGTTATTAGAGTTCTTTCCAATTTACCTATTCTGGAATTTTATATCAAGTAACTGGGAGGAAAGTCTGAAGTTTATATATTGTTATTACAGTACAAAATATTTCAAATTTTAAGAAATGTCATCTTTATTTGAAATTCACTCACCCTCCTTTACCCCTGTATTTTTGGGATATCTAATTCATTCATTCATTCATCTTGGCATTATTACTACATTCAGGGCATATTCTATTCTGACTACCCTCAACTCGCTTGCTACTTTGTAGATGCAGAATATGACTGTCTTCTAAATTTTCCAGGATTGCTTGATCAGCAGTTGGTAGATGATGCTGTAATACATGTGTTTTTGAGGGCCTTTTTCCTTACTTTTTTAAAAGTTAGGCAGTGGGATGTAGAGCTTTTTGGCATTTGAGAGTTTTGATGGTTGGGGAAGGGCAAGAGTGATGTGGCAAGCAACAAAAGATTTCAAGACCACTTAAAAATCTTTCTGAGAGCAAATTCCAAGGGAAGACCTGCTTATTTGAAAAGGCATGTTGCTTAGGCTAGGATTATGGAGATAAGGTTTTTTCTGTAGTTGTTTCTGCCCAGGGAACAACACTACAGCATAAATGAACCAGCTATAAGTATCAAAACGCCCATAAAATGCCTTGTCCTAACATGCCTTTTCCAGTAGGAAACCAGTTTACCACCCTACCTTCCACCCCCAATGCCCCCTGCTACACACCAGTTTCTTGAGGGTGGCATTTGTGCCTTGGTCAAATAATTCTGCCTTTCCATTATGAAACAGATTTTTAACTTGCACCTGTCAAAGCTGTAGTGTAGACAAGACAATCATTTTATATTAATGATCACCACACTGAAGACAAATGAACATTTACTCTGCCAGCCTAACATATAATAAAAATCACTTCTCTCCTCCTCACACATTAAAGATATTTTTCTTAAAGTAGGCATGTTTTCACTACTAAGGATCCTAAGTAGAAGGAGAGGGGAGTTATTTCACACTGGAAGGAAGTTTATACAAAGTCAGACTCATAGCAAAACCGTTAACAAATTTATTTGCAAATGAAAATATCTGTCACTTAGCGTTTTACAGATCCACTGTCTGAAAACAACACAAATACATTGCTGCTTTGAGGAAAGTGTTTCTTTAAAAGCCTGTAGAATCTAGAGATGAACTTTTATGATAGTGTCAAGCTGGTCATTAAATGCTGCAGATTAACAGCAGTGAGATGAAAGACACTCGGGCACTGCTGTATTTCTCCGAGCTGCATTTCCCTAAGTGTTTAATGTTTTCCTAGGTATAAAGACTATTTATCACTTCATATATGGTTGAAATTAAAGACATGGAAACATTGTTATCTTTGATTAGCCCTAAGGCCTCATTTTCTGGATGGCTCTGGGCAAGTTGTTTTCAGTTCTTGGCTATCTGCAAAACCGTAATAACACAGATGACATCCGTATTTCTCCAGCATTGCAGCAGACTCATTCATATGAAATTTGAGAGTCTGCCCTTGATTTCAGTGTGTTTGTATGAGCAAGGTAATATCAAGCACTATCACGTGTTCTGTGCTTTTCCTGAACAGCAGTTGAATGAACCCATATCATGCTCTGCAGATTCCCTACAAGGAATAAGTTTCAGCCAGACACAAAAAACTCTTGTGACTTCATACCTGTTGTGCAAGGACCCTATAGAAATACTACCTTAAAGAATCTTAGGTATAGCATGGTTTAGGAGAAACAATATGAAATTATATTTCTCTATTGCAAAACAATGATTTCAGGTACATGAAACTGAAGAAAATCTAGAAACTTCAAATTGCAAAATCAGAGTTTATCTTAAAAACAAGAGAATTGTCACTGGAGTAAGAGTCGGAAATTTATTTCCATGCTGCAACATAACCTCTGATGTAATTTGCAGTATGTAACACTTTAACAGTGTGAAAAGTAGGAAACAATACGAACAAGGGATTAATATTCCTTGCAGAAGCCTTTTTCAATTAGGTCCTTCTCACAAATTTGACAGTCATGCCAAGGGACTCTTTGCTACTCTGAAAACTTAAACTCGTCACTTTCAAAGCAGCAAAGAAGCAATAGTACCTGTGCCTGGGATTTAATTGAGAATTTCGTCATATTCCCTACAGGTTCTGTAGGTACAGACGTAGGTAAGAAACCACATTTTCATGAAGGAAAAATAAAACAAATTTCTAGACGTCCTAGCTGCGTGGGAAGGGTGAAAGACAGGAGAGCTGTAACCCAAAAGCTCTGAACTTGAAGAGAAAATTTATAAAGTGTGCTGTATCTTTAAAGGCATTTGAGGGGGTTTTAAGATGTTCTGGCAAGACTTACAGAGAAAGGAGAATTTGAATGTCACAGAGTAGGAGTTTAGAAGCAACCAAGAAGAAATCCACAAGCTGCTTTAGATTCTCAGACCTCTGAAAATCTCTTGCAGACAAAAAAACAACTCCACAGAAAAAAATTGGCTGGCATGACCAACATACTTTTGGAAGGAAAAAGAATACAGTAAAAAGCTATAATAATATGCTCTGGCTGAAACCTAAACCCACGATGTTTGTGGTCGCAAGTGTTGCTGATTTAATCCTGGTGTTAGCCTAACTTGTTTACTTTGCAACCAAAAGAAAACTCACAGATAAAAAAAAATCTATTTCAGGAAGTGGTAGCATCATAATTCCAAGAAAAACTCAACTAGGGACTGTGTGGCTTGTCTTATAAAATATCTACAGGAATATACAGCTTAGAAAAACAGAGTTGTCTAAGATGAGCACAATGCAGCTGCTGCTAGGGGTTGTGTAGGTGCACATCTAGGTTACTCGCAGCACTCCAGGCTGTCTTCTGCCTACTGAGTCTGCCTCAAGGCTACTGTGCCTTGGCTTGCAAACAAGTTAACTCTGCCATTTAGCCAGCTGCTTGGAACAAAACTTCTCATCCACTGGCTGTCCTGTTAGTCCTTATACCTGCCTCAGTTCTTATTTTGGTCCAAGCAAAGCCCGTTTTGTAGGACAGTATTTCAAACTCTGAGAGAAGACCAAAAATTCTTAGAGGCAAAGAATGCCAAATGATAGAGAAATCACATGGGTGAAGTAGTCATTTCTGGAGTTGAGAACACGATGCACTTATTTACTGTAGCATGCATAGCCCAATACCAACACTCCAGGTGAAGTTACTGTTCTGTTACAATATAAGACTCCTGTCCCTCTGTTGCTAGACGATAAATTTTCTACACTTGGTGAGCTAACACAATGCTTATTCCTCAAAGACCATTGGCCTATGAAACTGCTCAATGTCCATTGTGTAAGAAGGAGAACTGGAAGTTCACCAGCCCCAGTGACCTGCCAAATTAATAGACCAGCTGTAATACTGGGGTCCCTCAACACTAGGCACCATGGAAGAGACCCCCAGCATGGAAGAGTACATGTTAAAATGGAAAGAAAATATGTCAATGATTTTAGGGAAATTATTATCATATGTATGTTTAATCTAGGACAATCAAAGAATATGTAGGTAAAATACAGTATGTTAACAAAACCTTTCCTGTACTCCTCATGCATGACTTTCAGAGGAGCTATCCCCTTGTGCATCTGGTCAAATAAACAATATCTGCTTCTTAATACTATATTGGTGTTAAGGAGTTCTTAATTTTACCAGATTCTTGATAACAAGTTCATTTTACTTTGTAGATTGACAGCAAGTAAGAATTTCAGGTTTCATTTTAGAAAGTTTCTTGGCTTTGTAAGTATGCTGCTTTAAATATGGAGTACACCCAAAAGACTCAATCCAGAAATCAGATACAAAACGATTCAAAATCTATACATAACTGCATCAGTGCACTTACTGCTATTGCAAAGTTCTCTAGTCTAGAAAACCTCTCTACGTTTAGAAAATTCTAATTTATTGATTTAGTCAGCTCACAGTCAAGACTTTTGCTAAAGTGTAATCTGTTACATGAAGAATTTGGCTTGGTCTTTTCCTAGACGGCATTAAAGTAGCCCCTTTTTTCCAAACACCTACTTTACAAGTCATAGATCTAATTTTTTCCCAGTAGAATTTTAGTAATGTGAGTCAAAATCATTTGTGGAGCACCATGCAGTGAGATTATCTATCTGTATTTTCCTTCTAATGGTCATTATGTATGTATTCTGGCCTAACACAACTCTGTTGCATATAAGTGATGTCTACATTAATACCTGACATGACTGGCTTGTCTCTAGCCTTCTAGGAAACACTGAAGTAGCCTCCTGTAGAAGACAATTCAAAGTACAGATCACCACCTTACTGATATCAGTGTCTGCCTGGGAAGCCATTTGATTTAGCCTCCAGACTATTTAGTTGGAAAAACATGCATGGTCTTGAAAACAAATGGCATGGACAGCCCATGAGTTCGTGAAGCCCTATAGGGCTCTATAAGGTGCTGCATTGCTGCTTCCTCATGCCATTCTTTCCATATACTACTCTTTAAGTACATGATGCAAAATCATTCATGCAGAGACAGTTTCACAATTTATGTGAGCCGTATATAATGCAGCGAAGAGCCAGTGTGGTACAAGCTTCAAGATTCTACAGCAACAGAAGCTTGCTCACACAGGTAGTCAGGAGACAGGAGTTAATTCAAAAGTAAAATTTAAAAAAAAAAAAAACAACAAAAAGACTAAAATATGTGGGTAAGAAGGTTTTGTATATTTATGCATCTGTTTTCTTTTTGGAATACATGGTAAAAGACTGGAAGTTAGAGATAAGCAAACCAGCATTAACTTTGCAGATAATGTCATTTCTGACAAGGATCCTGATGTCCACTAAAGCATAAGAAGCGTGCTGGGGTAGGCAAAACTGTGCAGCCAGGTAGCTTTTCCCACAGCAGGAGCTGAGCAACCAGAAATAGTACGAGTTACTGGTACCAGGCCTTATTCTGAGAAGAAACATGCCTCAAAAGCGCTGCCTGGACTACGAAAGACTGTATCAGATGTATGTTGGGGTGGACAGATGGCAAACCTTGTTCTTCCTTTAGTTGTATTTCAAGACCACGGCATAGCCCCCCGGTCCTGTAAAATGTACACGCTGACTCTTTCGGATGCCGCGACCCTCCCAAAAGGCCTGGAGCGGTACCAGTTGTGCCGCCAGGGGTCAGGTTGAGCGCAGCTCACCAAGCTCGGCTCAGAAGCTCTCTCCGCGCGGCGGGCGGGCCGAGGAGCCCGGGGCCCGGAGCCGGCGGGGCGGAGAGGGCCCGGGGAGGCTGTGCCGGGCTGCTGGAGCCGGCCCGGGCTGCTGATGCCATCTGCTGGCTGCACCATCCCCAGCTGGGTGCACACCTCACCACCTTCTCGCTGCGGAACGCCATGCGAGACCAGGGCAGGTCGCAGGGGAGCAGGAAGCGAAAGACCAGAGCAGGCCCGGAGGCGCCGTAGGCCCCCTCCATCTGCCCTGGCGGAGGTCGGGGAAAGAAGCTTAGGATGGAGGGCTTTTTTCAGTCCAGCTCAAAGGGCCTTTATGTGCTCCTTCCTTACAAATTCAGCATAGATCCACCCACGGGATGCAACTTACCAGAAATTTTCTATGTTGGAAAATAGTGCTTCTGGAAAGTGAATCTGTGCTGGCACCTGGTGCTGCTGCAGGGGTGGGTTGTAGCTCTGGCAGTGTCCCCCAGGCGAGGGCAGTGGGTGGCACAGTGTGGGTGTGCTTAGCCCTGTAGTGATCCTACAACGGGCTTAAAATGGGACAAGGGGGCAGGGGATCATTCACTGCTCCCACAGATGTCCCACACTTGGTCCCTTCAAGGAACTCTGAGCTCAAATGTTTCCTGTGAACTGAGAGAAACCTACAGTACTAACGAGCACCACTGTGACTTGGAGTCAGGTCTCAGCAGAGCAGCTCTCCTAGAAGAGTAGAGTCAGAAGGAGAGCAAACTTTCAGGGTTTCAATGTGCACGTTAAAGTGCAGTAACTTGGCCAAGGTAAAATCTAAATTACTAGACAATGGAGGCCCTCCAACAGTGTGACATAAGTTAAGAAAATTCAAAACATCTAAACTTTCTGGTTTTGAGATTCTTTCGTCATGAACGACTTATATTTGCCAGTCAATTGTACTGAATAAAATTTTAAGATGTATCTTGAAAAACACCAGAGGAGTGGTGCTACTGAGACACATATAAAAATGGGATTTAACTGCTTTTGAGTATGTCTACCCTAAATGCCATTTTTAACACTGCTAATGTAGTGATCTCAATATTTACAGAAAGTGATACTATGTTCTATTAGGTGCACTGACCTAAGTAGATGATACCAGTTTGGTTTCTGACTCCACCTTCCCATCACGTTTCATGATGTTTGATCTCTTTTGCAAACAGATAATCTGATATGTGAGACAAATAAACTTTCCACCATGTTGCAGAGGGGGTGTCACAGCTGTGATGACCTCGGCCAAACAACCATTTGTTCCAGTGAGAGTTTTACCTCTCCCTACAGCTCTGACCTCACTTTTACTCACAGATAGCTTTATAGGAACCCAGCCACATCTCTCTGATAGTGCTGGTGCAACCTTGGCTGGATACAAAAAATTCCCACATGAAAATCTAACTCTGGTCATTTGTATTAGCTCCAAATGTCTTCAGACCTGGTTGCTCAAGAAAATGGCCAGTTTCTTACTGTGAACCACAAGATACACCATCTGCTAGACTTAAACTAAAAATGCCTTGATTAAAGAAATGCTAGCAAAATCCAAATAATTAATGAATATTGTCATAATTCAAATTTGTATTGCCTGCAGTTTACTAATTGTGCCCTTCTGTTTATTTTAAATTAGGATATTACCTACATTTTATTTCAAATCCCTTTACTCTTGCATACCATCTCCTTACTTATTTTTGTGTATTTATAATAATTCCCAATACACCAAGATGTTGCATGTTATTTTTTCTCATTTTCCCTTTCACAACCTTCCTTCTTGCTGTAGTCCGCCAGCTTAGGCTGACAGATTTGTGCGTTGGAGAGAGAATTATAATGCATTGGGAATTAAAAAGGAGCAGGGAGGGAGAAGGAGAGAGCAGTTTCTGTAGCAGACTTCTCTCATGACCTCAAGAGTACTCTTACTTCCCTTCACATTGTCATACCTAATAAAACCCCATTTGAATCAGATCATCCCATATGATATACATTTTTAGATCATCATATTCTGTGGAATTCCAAGTGACAAGAGTCTCAGTACATGAGTTTCTGTGACAGGCACACTATACAATTTTTTTGCACTGCAAATTCTTGTAATATGATGGTGCATCAAACAGTTTTTCACTGCATACCATTGTTACCATGTTTCATAAGTGAAAAGGATGAATAGTAGATGGTTGTAAATAGATAAAACCAAGTTTTGTGGAAATCACAATAATTTCAGCATCACTGGCCATGAAACATGAAGCTCATGTAATATGAATCAAAAGCAATCCCAATAAGTCACCTTACCACGGGAAATAACATTCTTACTTGTATTTTACTTGATCATGCCTAGTGACTCTCAGCATCACTCCAACAAATGTTAAGTTTTTCAAGTGGCCAAAGAGAACACTCCCTTCTGATACAAAGTGACCTGCCCTGAAAGTGTACTTTTAACAGCTAATTTCATGGAATAGTCAGTGGAGCAGAAAGGATCCACACCTCTCAAAATTAATGCATTGGGTGCTTACATTGCAAGGTTCCAAGAATCACCTTCATGCATCATGATCCAATGTACACAAAGGCAAAATGTCTGATGGTTGCTAGACTACTGAGTGGAACTGCTCAAGACAGAACTATCCATCATGGATGAACCTTTCTAAAATTTTGCTTACAGTCTCAGGTGAAATTAACAGCAAAGCAAAGGTCATCAAGTAACTTTAAAGGCAGTGCTACTGCTGTAGAATGAGGCCCCGTTAGAGACTGTGCAACAATTTTGTTTTATTTGCTGATCAGAAAGCCACTCAATGAAGATGCTCCTTTCCCTTTCTGGGAAAAGAAGGCATTGCTGTTTATTTCTTCATTCCTTTGAACTTAAGCTGTTTACAGAGTGATGTCTTACTCCAACTAATACCACATACCTGAGAGAGAGAATAAGTTCAAAGATGTGATATGAATACCAATTTAAGCACCAGGAAGTAAGGAATTTCTTTCTCTGACAGGATCCTGAAATGTAGGAGGAGCCAATCTGATGTTGGCTTAGAAGTACAAAGATTGGCTAGAACATTTCCATGTGGACAATGAAAAAATAACCACACAAGTTTGCCTTTGTACAACAACACAGGACCATAAATGTATGTTAATTTTTAGCAGGGATTCCAAAGAAAATGAAATGTGTTCCACCGCTGCCTTGCAACAGCTTTTAAAACCACACAGGCCAACTCCATCTAAATTTGACTGCAGGGTAAGTTCTCAAATCATCTCTTTAAAGCTCTAAAAGATTCTAAAATATTTGTGAAAAAGAGGGCAAAATAATGTTGCCAAACACCAAGCTGTTTCTCTAAAAAAGGCTGGGCAAGCATATTATTCAGTGCTAGAAAACTCCTACTGAAATCATTCCACAGGCTTTAAGAATGCTTCAAACCCAGGAAGAGGCTGAAATGCTCTGCATTTTCAGACATTAGTAATGCAGCCAGAAGCACAAAGACCTTCTGGATGATGTCAAAAGAAGATCAGTTAAGCATCTAGAAAGAGTCTAGAACACAAGTCTTATGAGAATTGGCTGAGGTAGCGAGGGGTATTTAGCCTGGAGAAAAGGAGGTGCAGGGAAGTCTTTATCACTCTACAATTGCCAGAAAAGAGGGTGTAGCCAGTGGGGTTGGCCTCTTCTCCCATGAAATTAGCGATAGGATAAAGAGAAATGGCCTCAAGACACACCATGGGAGATAGAGTTCGAATACTAGGAGAAATTTCTTCACTGGATGATAGTTAATCATCAGAACAGGTTGCCCAGGGAGGTGGTGGAGCCACCGTTGCTGGAGGTATTTGAAAGACATGCAGATATGGCATTGATAGTTTAGTGGTAGACTTAGTAGTGTTGGTTTAATGCATGGACTCAATGATCTGAAAGGTCTTTTCCACCTAAACAATTTTTTGATTTTATTCCTCCATGAAACTATTCTGTTATTTTTGAAGAAATTTTGAACAGATCCATTAGTCCCTGTTTTATAATTCATGGACGGTGGTCAGTACAGAGACCTATTGATTTCACAGGGCAACAGGAAAGAAAAAATCCAAAATACACAGCTGAGGAAAGACAGCAACTACAGCCAGAAGATTAATGAGCTTCGGTGAAGAGTATAATGGAGAGAAGAGTTGTCCTCAGTCCTGGCTCTAAACAGGAAAGAAATGCAGTTTTTCAGACAGAAAAGTAATCTTCAGTTGAGCTGGACTTCCTGCAGGTCCTTAAACTGTCATAGCAAAAATCATCCCCAGAAACTGCAGGTCATTAGTGCTGTCTTCTACTGTTTGTGACCTTCATCATGCTGTGAAAAAAACTATCAATATCTTTCTACCATTAACAATGTTTAAAGTCAGGATAACTTTCTAATCTCTTACATGAGGTGAAGTAAATCCATATATGCATAGCCCAATTTATGGTGATATTTATTCCTGAAGACAAAGTAATGAAGTCACGTAGCATAGTTCTAAATCCATTATAGAGTCCAAGGAGCAAAAAACTGTCTGTTCTCTACTCAGTGTGTTATGGAGGTAAATTGATGACTCCCACACAGTAATACAAGTCACCAGTGCAGTCAGCTTATCAGTAATTAGCCTTGCACTGACATAAAATAAAAAGAAAATTAATTTGTGAGTTTTAAAGCTTCTATTCTCTTAAGGACAAATTGTTTCAGCATATGGGGATATGTGTGACTTACAGAGTCATCTTAGTGCTCAAGGGAGTGGAGACTTTCCTTATACTTCACTGAAAGGACATGGAAACAACAGAAAAACTGTTTGGGACAGAGGGAACCCCAGATTTAAATTTCCAGATGGCTTGTGAAGCTCCCTTTCATGTGTTCTTTAGGGATAACACCTTAGTATTTGATAACTTCTTATTTCCTTCCTTTTTTTCTGGCTTGCAAGGAAACCTCATAAAAATCACTTCCTTAGTTCCGCTGGCTCACTTTTCCCACCTTGTAAAAAGCAGATATTTATACCCACTTATTTCCAAAAATTCTTTCACATATCTGTATTTTGCAATTAGTGTTTTCCCCACCACTTATACAAGCAGAAATAGAATCCAGTATTTCAGTTTGAAAATCAGATTACACGCTTGTGTCAACAAAGAGGATGCAAATCTACCAAATTAAGATATATAGTGATTATCTCAAAGCTGAGGAATATATTTGTGTAAAGCAAGCTTTAAGAAGCAGTTCTGTCTCCATGAAAATATGCATCAAGTTTAAAAAGCAGTCAACTACATGTAAGTCTTATCTGCTAACCCAAATTGTATCCTTAAAGATGACTTCAGAAGTGAGTAAATAGGAAAATGGACCAAATACAGTGCTAGGAATGAGAGATGATGGAGGGGAGGGCAGTTAATTTTGCTACCAGTGCAAAGCACCCAGCCTGAAACAGAGGAGTTCATATTTTAAGTCTTACTTGTGGCTCCTGGGAACCCAATGCCAGTGGTGGAGGAATCCCTCTGTATAATACTGCCAGAAAGCAGTATTGCCCATCTTGCTCTCTTTTGACTCCAAAGAAAATATACTTTCAATAGGTGCACCCTAGTTTAACACTCATGAGGAAGGATATTTCAGTCACTGGTACTTATACAGATTTGTAGCTACCAGAGCCTACCATTGCAGAAGAGACTATTGAGAAATAATGAAGGGCTGGCACATCCATCCTTACTTCTTTCAGACATAAATTTTTTAGCAAAAGTCTCTCTGCTATCCACAAGCTGACAAAACTACCGCTGTTGGCACCTCCAAGTGAAAATGGCTCTCACAGCACAGATACAGACACTGAGACATATAAAGAATAAGAAATGATCCTATTGCAAGAAGCAAAAAGGGCTCTGGGTAGCTCTGATTAGAAATTATATCCTTGCCCATTCAGCACATTTGTGAATAATAAAAGCAGAAAATCAGATATGCTTAACACCTGTTGCTTATTTTGAAGCATTCGGCCAAGAAATGCTCCCAAAACATCCTATTCACCTGTGATACCACATCTAAATCAAAAGCAGCACCTGGTCTATAATATTTTACCAGCCTCTACAAATGTGAAGACCATGTATACATGACCATCCCTATTGCTCATTTTATAACTGGCAGACACAAAATCAACCTTGTTCTGGCCAGGTAATTCTATTATTTTTTAAAGGTGTACTGTATATTTGTTTCCCATGCTATCTTAATTGTTGCTGAATACAAACATTCAACACAAGAACTGAATATAAAAACAGATGTTACAGATTGTGTTAAAAATCAAACAGAATGGAGGAGACCTCTAACTTGAAAATGCACAGGTAATTTCTAGTTAATGCTACTATGCTTCAGTATACCAAATCAATACTTCTGATATATTGGCACTTTTTTAGCTCTATTCTCAAGGCTTTCTGGCATATTTCCTCCATCCACTTGAGCCCACTTTTCATAAAAATACCCTGACAGCAGAGAAAAGATTAATTTTTGAAATTTCCAATTCTAGGAGATCACTCATGTTTGGTTAGACATTCTGCATATAAGGACAGGCAACTGCACCAGCAAGTAGGGGTCTTCAGCACTGTGACTTGGCCACTAGTGAAGCACCTTCAGGTTAAGTTTTGCAACGATTTTAAGTCACTAGATGGCGATGTAACAACCAGCTTCAGGCATACTACAGATGCACTCAGGACAGAAAATTGTTTTTTGTGCAAGGAAAGATAGCTCATTTCAAGCAGAAGAAGTGAGAACAGGTAGAATGTAAGGGGAGAACACTTCATTTTGCTTTAAGTAAACCAGAATAAAGGCTCAATTTGGATAAAAATACCAGTGGAATATTTGGAGTTAAAAGACTTCTCCAGAACCTACATGAAAGAATTTTTTCTAATACAAGTTCTAATTTTGAATGGTTCTATAAGGAGCTGATAAGTTTTTACTGTGTCCCAAAGGTTTCCTGAAGCAGACTGTGACACAATGACACTATTCACTATGTGGCTGCTCTTTGAAGTAAATATGCTTTAGAACTATTTTCCCCTCCAAAATTCCCCCAGAAACAAGAGACAAAAATAAGAGGAAAATCTGAGGCACTTTGCCTTAAACACAAAAATAAACAATTTTCCATCTGCCCCTGCTAAAATCAGTGTCACTGAAGTGATGCTTTATTGAGGTTAATGGGATAATTCGTGTGAACTCACTTGTCACTGCCAATAAAGAAGGGTTATATGCTGCCTTAAACAGCAAGTATTTGACACCTATAAATTAACTGTGGGAAATTACTTCCAAGTATGGGACTGCAGCTGCTGCACGTCCATGTAAAACTGGAGAAATCTAAGACTGAGGAAAAAAATAGAAGAGGAATGTAAAGCCCATTCCATAGTGTGAGGGGCATATTTGAAACTTACGACAGACAAAATGCTGCTGGAGATTCAAGTCAAAAGATGAATTATAATTTCACTGTTGGTATCAGAGAAAGATCCAGCCAATCCAATATCTGCAATTTCTGAGTGAATACTGTGATTTTCCTCCTTTCCAAGTCTACTGTGGGCTTCTTTTCTGGGCATCTAAGGAATGTGCATCAGCCAGGTTAGATACAGATCTCTGTATGCAGAACAATGGCTCTGGGACATCACATCCCAAAGCAGCAGCTTCCTATATTATGGTACTTCTGGAGCACAAAGAAGCAGCAAAAGTTTCTACATGGAAGCTAGAAAGGAAAGCTCCCAGGACTGGATGAAGGGGTGGGGGTACATTGTACCGGCAACATCACTATCACCACAAAGAGAAGTCATATGAGAAAGGCTGCTGCAGAAGGGATGAGATTAAATAAAATAAGTTAACACACAAAGCAGTTTTGAGGAAGGAAATCCAAAGATGAAACTTCTCTCCTTTTTGAAAGCTCGACAAAACATTTATTTCAAAATATTTTGTTTTTTTTGTTTTTGTTTTGTTTTTTTAAAAAAAAAAATCCAAGTGTAATCTGTACGATCAAATCCAAGTGTACTCTGTGTAATCTGATAAGTAATGTCTGTAGACTAATGCCCCACTCTTTTGATTGACAACATTCCAAAAGATCTTTGCCTTAAAGATCATCTAGAAAACATGCACCAAGATAAAATGTTTTCATTGTATTTTTTTATAGTGAATGTTTAAAGCTTCACTCAGGAAAAGAAACTTTCATCATTTTGTCTCTCTCAGATGATTGCTGGTAGAGCGTGAAAAAAAGTTCAAGACTTTCTGTTCAACTCCATGTTGCCTTATGACAACTGTCCAGCTATTAATGGCTAGAGCAGCTGAATTGGCAAAGATTTCACAAAAAGCCTTCTGCCAGGATTCAGCTGACTCTCTGTTCTCTTGATCAGAGGGAACAAACAGAGAAATGCAGAATCTCCTAAATGCACATATTTCACACTTCACAGTCAGAAAGCCTGCAACCTAAGTTAGGTTAGTGGAGCAAATCAAGGTCATTCATATCTTCTAGTAGCTGAGGATTCTGAAACAGGACACCATCCTGCCTGTCTTCTAGTTTTAGTAGATTTGATCTGACAACAGAGAATAACACTGAAACTATTCACCAGTAAGTCCCATCAATGTGTTAGGATTACAGCATGCTCCTGCAGGTTATGCTAGGAGCTTGAGAATCACTGCCCAGTATGGTAGGGTCAACTGGATACAGATGCTGCAAACACAAGTCTACAATTTTGGAGCTACACAAAAACAGGAGAAAATTCCAGTAAAGTGCAGAGTTGTAAGACACAAATCGTCTGCAGTCACCGTGTTTTCATAAACATGTCATTCATGAATGTTCACTCCTCCTAAAACAGTATTCCAATAGTATGACAATCTTCTTTCCTCCAATAGTTTGCACACAATTAGACAAGGATCAGAGCAGTTCTGAATCAAAGGAGTCAAGTAAGGTGAGGTCGGAAATAGGGCATTTACTTCCTAGAGAAATAGTTGGGAATAGCCTATCTAGATGTAAAAGCTACATTGCTGCTCAATCACACTTTTTAGTGTTTTTTAAGAGATAATATATGGCCAGATGCTTGAAATTATAGCAAAACTAATAAAAAGTGATCCATCTGAGCAGGAAATTTTGGGAGTCCTGGTCAAGTTGTTTTGGTTTTTTGTTTTGTTTTGGCTTTGTTTTTTGTTTTTGTTTTTGTTTTTGTGATAGAAAAGCATAAAGTATTTAAATCCTTGTTCTCACATACAGATTAGACTAGAGATATTATTAATGATAGTCCAAAACTTGAATAGTCCTTAGGATCAGAGACAGAGTCCACAGAGCCTGTCCCATCATATACAGACCCTGGAGCTGAACAAGCAAACAAAAAGTCAAAGACCACAATCTCCAAAAAACTCAGTAGTACTTTGGTTCTTCGGGTTCTGTTTAACCACCATATTCTGTGAGTGCTTGGAGTCCATTTCTAGGGCTGATTTCTATGAACTCATCTTGCTTCTAATCCAGGTTCATAAGTGTTTTTGTGGGAGTATATATAGGACATATATCTCAATACCTTCTTGGATCTGATTTTGTAAATTACCACCCAAATGCTTTCTGAGGATGTATTTGTATACAATAGACACTCTTTTTATTTTCTCAGAATACAGCCCATTCCTTGCAGTTAAGTTTTTTCAGTTTTAGTACAGTTGGATCTGCCAGACTTTTTTCTGTGTTGGAAATAAGAATGGAAGACATAGCACCTTCTCAGAAATTTGTAAAAATAACAGAAAAGACAGGCATCTTCCAGACGTCTGCAAAAGTAATTTGGAGAGCTCCCAAGTTACTTAACTATATTAAGTATTAATCACTTCTCAATGAAGCTAAAACTTTTTCTTAGCCTGAATAGGTGGCTCAGACAGATAATTAGGATAGCAATTTTTCTCCTGATTCAACCAGATTGTGTAAATAGCAATTTACCAAAGAGAGAAAACCCAAGTCTTTACACAGTCTTGTGAATTCTGAAATAGAAGGGAAATATAAAGGGGAGTGACACAGGAAATCAACACATTGATTTAACTTGTGGGGATTCCATTTTTGTGAAAGAAGCTAAATTATCAAAGATCCAACAAGGGCATTTTCTTTCCCTACCAGAGATGAGTATTGACACAGTTCTCTTAACTCATGCAATGATACTTATTTCAGTGCAGGTGTACTGAAACAAACAAAAAGGTTGAGATTTAGCTCTAACAGGAAAAATTCTCTTTTCAATTACTTCCACCAGTCCAGAAAGATACAGGCACTTTTCAGACCCAATTAGACAAGAAAAAAAGTCATCCTCTATATGGCTTTCACTGTGGTTTTCCACACACATATCTGTTTCTGTTCCTCTGTAAGACTCACAGATGGTAAATTCTCAGAGGACACTACATACACATACAGGATTTGGCATAATGGTAGAAGTCCTAGGGCTGGACAAGGGATGGCTTCCAAAAATTGTGAGACCTTGAAATACAATGGGTGTTCAATTCCAGGCTAACTGTTGAAAGCAAAATTTTTAACAACTACAGGCTACATGCTACTCATCAGAACTTTTGTGGCTAGATCATTTCTTCCTTATGCATTATGTGGAACAGAATTCAGCCTTTCAGGATCCTAATAACCCCTGACAACTTACAGGCAACCATTAACTTCACAGCCACTTAGGCACACTAAAAATGAAACTTAAGGCTGTCAGATGTTCAGCTTCACATTCAAGTACTGAACAGGTGGAAGAGATGTGGCACAAACATGTCATTGCTAGGTTTAGGTGGTCTAGTTCTCTACTGGCAATGCAAGAAGGAAAGGAATTGCACACACAGGGAGAACGTGATTCAACTTCCTTTTCTGCCTAGGTCCTCAGAGTTGGACTATTGCAAGCTTTAGAAAACAAAGCAACACTGATTAACTTTTAAATTTTGGTGAGAGCCTTCACCTGTGTGACTGGCATTTCTACTACTCCTGATCATCTCTCTTTGTCCTAGCTGATTAAACAAAATCCAACCACACTGAGAGATCATATATCAAAATAACCACACTTTTCAATTTGGTGTCTCGTTAACAAACTCCTGCTGTTTTTATAATCCAGCAGAATGATGCAAAGCCATTCAAGACACACATTGACATTAAAGACTGACAGTCATGCACCAAAGCTGGCCAAAATTAATTTGTGGGAAAGGTGATGGTTTTTCTGCCAGCTTCTACAGCAAGTATGAGTTGTACAGAAGGTTGAGAGTCAGTTAACAAAACTAAAGTGTGCTGCATGCATCACTATGCAGTAGGGTTCCTTACCATTTATTCAAAGCCACTCCACCAGCAAGCGACAAAAAATGTGGACAATTGTAGTGTGCACATCTGGCAGCACTTTCCAATTGGTTCTTGAAAGCATTTGTAGAGTGAAGCAGACAGCACTCTAACTAGACCACTGATGATAATTGATCTGATAGGATGCAAAACAGCCAATTAAAGTTTTCTCCTGGGTCTAACCTCCAAGGTGTTTTCTGGATCCTTTCATGTTTGAGGTCTAGCTGCCCTTTCCTAGTTATCTCCTGCCACCAGAGCAGAACTAATCAGTGCTTCAATAAAAGAGAGTTCATTAAAGCTGACTAAAGTCAAGAACCTTTGAAATTGTCCACTCAGATTTTTAAGGTGTTCGTATGCCCACTGTGAATTATTCTATATTATGTTGCCCATCCTCTTTAAACAGTAGTTTAGACTACTTACACAGATTATAGACATAGCAATCAAACATACAACTTGAAATGTGGGAAGCTGCATGAATTCCATGTCTTTTTTTCTCTAACCCTGATTTATGTCACAAGCAACTGAAGAAATGAAAATTTTATAATCAAGGAAGGTACTTTGACACAGTTTTTTGTGAATCTTTAATATCACAGTCCTCTCTTTTTCCAATTAGCTTATCTAAGTATGAGTAGAATTCACAGATGCTGGCAAAAAAAAATGAGAAAAATAATAGGAGATTACTCTCATAACTGATTTTTTTCTTCATCATTTCAATTTCCTATATTTTCTATTATTTCTTTGGCTCTCAAAGCCTAATGCATAAACAGTAAAGGAAGATGACTAAGGCTAAGCACATCAACATGTTAAAATTATCTTCAATTATTTCAGTTTTGTCTCTTCATTATACTCAGTTCTAGTTGCAAGAAACATTCCATGTATTTTTTTTTTAATTGGGATTGTTCATTCTTTCATATGCAATTCCTCTAACATTTCAAAGTTTCAGCAGGCTGCATTCTGGGAGCAATGCCAGCAACAGACTGGAGAATCTAGGGTAGCTTTCAGTATCTCTTCCCTCCCATATGGAGATACTTCAAAACAGAAACAGAGGTGTGCTATCTATAATCACAGTACAGGCTCAGTCCCCCCTACTGAAGTGACACACAGAGCTTGGTCACCGAAAGGAGCACAGGCACCACCCACTGCTCTGCTGTGTTGATGTTGCCTGGTTTTATTTAGGCATCTGTTAGTGATTATTAGCCACAGCAACTGCAATGAGCTATGATTCCTGTTTAAAGCATGCTAAGTGCAAGTCCATTTTTGCTTCAGATTACATGCACAGGCTTACTGGGTTAAAAACAGCTGTCATCACCAAGGTTTATGAGAAGAGCTGCCTTCTCCCAGCAGTGGTGCAGACTGGACTACCTGCCTTAGCAATGCGAGCAACATTCTCACAGACAGGACATGAACAGGATGTGACAGCCTCCAGCACTGTTCATCCCCTATCTCCCACCATACCACAGCTCACTTATGAAGGACATGCATGGGAAATCTGCACGATCCACCGCTGTTTGTCGCATGCCAAAAATATCCTTGTGAAATCCTGGTGGTATTTTCACCTCATGCAAGAGGCTTGATTTCATAGCTGGTTCCAGAGAGATGAAAAAGTGGCTAGTCTGCTCTCTCATCAGAACATGAAGAGGACCTAAGTGCTTCAAAACTGCTTCTGGGACAGGCCCCCAGCCAGACCCTAATATTTTCATCTAGCAGACACCTCCTTGTACCTGTGGCTTTGCCTTTGTTTCTGTGTAGCCCAGTTGTGCAGGGCTTTCTCTCCCAGCTATATGGCTTCTGCTGGCAGGTACTGATGAAGTGCCTAAACTAGTTGTATGGCCACTGCACAGCTTGCCCCTGTCCTCTGCTGGATGGTGCTAGGAGGTCAGCATACAGCTTCAGCTCAAGCTGCTCAAGAGACAAAGCAGACCACCTTGTTCTCCTGAAGGCTGCTCAGCACAGGAGAGAGCAGGGCCTTTTCATGACACACAGATTTTGTGCAGAGAATTTATCCTCACAGAGTTATTATATTCCCCATAGTTACAGCTCTTTGAAGCCAGCCTATTTGCTCTGCTAAACCCTGCAGCTCTGCCTATCTGCAGCAGATTTATCAGATACTGCTATTATCATAATGCATTTAAATTTCTTTCATTGAAGTTGTAGGGAGAACGGCACTCTTGGGATAAGCTATCCAAGCCGTGGATAGCTGTGAATATCCATGCTGTGGCAAGAGTCAAATCCAGCAGAGCAACAGAACACTTGAAGATGCAATATCTCTTTCTTCAGGAAAAACAGCTTAGCTGGTCTATGGGAAAAACTTTTTGGTACCTGCCTTAGATGTACAATGAGCTGCACAGCTGCTGTGCCACGATAATTCTTCTATGACTGATAATGGCTTAGCTTAAGAGGAAAACCTTCTAAAAAAACACAAGGAGAGCTCAAAAGCCATGGGAAAAATTATACAGCCTGAGAATACAGACACATGATCTGGACTTCAAAACACTCATAAGAAACTAATAACCGTCAGCTAGCAGGACTATCCTTCCTTAATGTTTTTTCTGCTAGGTCTGAGAGAAACAAACACAATATAGCAATAATTTTCCTAAAAGACGGGCAAAGAAGATTTAAGACTTGCAGAAGATTTAAGGGATTCTGGAGAGCTTGGTATGAGAAGCATCTCCCACTGCACACTTTCAATGTGAAGAAAGCCTGACCACCTCCCTGCTGAAGTCTCAGCAGAAATCTTTCTCATGGTATTCCCTATTCAACTCCCCTGTTACCAAACCTCTGCAGTCCATCTGGGTCTCTCAGCCAGGTTTGGCTTCAGGGGCCAGATGGGTACAATACCTATCAGCAGCTCAGGTCTAAGTGTCTTTCACTGTCTGTTCTCAATGCCAGGAAAGTGAGGATTTGGTTTAAAGTCCTCAGAGAGGAATGGGAACAGTTTCATCAATCAGTCAAGTTACTTTGTGAACTAAAGAGGTAAATGATGTCATTTTCATCCCAGCTTCTCAGTAAGAAAGGAAAAAAACAATGCTACCGGAAAAACAGGGGAAGATCCAAAAATGCTGTTCAAGGGATAAGAAATGAAAGCTAAGCAGAAAGGGTTACATAAATATATAAGGATATCACTTATTTGTCCTTCCAGGCACCTGGGAAACTTGGATTTGATTATAAGCTCAACAATCCAGCATTCCTGTGCATAAGAGGTTTTCTGAAATATAAGGCATGAATTTAGGTTGGGTCCCACCACCAGCAACATTAGGAACTAGACTCAGACCAGCCCCGTTTCTGTAGAAAGTATTACTCCAGCATGTTCATTTGGAATAGAATTCATTCAGCAAATTGTGCAGATTGGTTCTTTGCAAGTAGATTTAACCACCTGTAAGTATAAGACGGCAGGTAAGCTATAAGCTGTGGCTAAAGGCCAACAGGTACACCCTGTTTTCATCTTTCCCAACCAGAAACATGTGGCTCTAATACCATGAGAGGTCAGCTTAGTTTGGTCCTAAGACAAAAATACCAGTAAATCAAGAAAGAGCCATCCGAATGCTGGCAAATTGAGATAATTGGACTTTGAAACCTGCTTGAGCCCTGATCTATGCACTGTGTTTCTACAAATGCACAGCATTAGAACTTATGGATGACCCTAATGAAGTAATACAACACAATTCCAGCAGCCCCTAAATAAAGCAAGCATAGTAGTCACACAAAAGCTGACCAGGTACCATTCTCTATTTCCTTAAGCACTTGCTCTTAAATATCGAGTAAAACAACACCACTATGCTTCCAACGGTTGGGAGAAGAACTGTACTGCCTATTTCTGACAGAGTTTGAAAAATCTGTGCTTTTTCAGCAGATTTTACCTATACTGACATAGATACATTTGCATAGAAAGAAAAAGCTGTAGAACCTTCTTAGAGGAGGTGTACATGGTAATGAAATTTAAAGTGTTGTACCACCAGTGTTATGTTGACAGTGTGAAGAAGTAAATATAATAAACATCTTTTAATCAAGTCTTTGTATGTAAAGTTTTCTGAATGACTGGTTAAGAAAATTCCATTCCACTGATTGGATCCTTCCTATTAAGGAAAGCTTTCAACCTTGCTTTTGCATCAATGAGTGCAACATTATCTTGCACCAAAGGTTCATTAACTACGGAGTAAGAAAGATTTCCTTTTAATGGTACTTAGAGTCCTCTCCTGGTTTTAAAAGATGAGGAAGACTGAGTAGACACCCTGAAGTATCTTGAGATGCCTTGTTCCATTTAGGATTATCCTGTCACTGCTTTCCAACTCTTGCCTGACTTGGAACCAGGTATTTGGCAACCTCTACCTGCAGACGTGTCCCCAACTCTGATAATTTTTGTTGCCTATTTACAAACCCCCTTCATTTCAAACAGAGACAAGTGCAGCAAGGTTCATGACAAGGTTTTGCCTTTGTAGATACACCTTTTTTATTTCATCATTTTTTATTTCATCACCAGTCCAGTTCCATGTGGCACGTTTACATTGCATGCATATACTCTCTGAGCTGGTGCAAAACATGAAAACGAGAAAAGCTTCTTGAAGTGTTTTAAAACACACAATTTTCCCAGGCACAGGACTACTGCAGGAACAGAGTGGGGGAAGGGGGGGGGAAGGGGGGCGTGTTGAGCAGGAAAATGTGCTAAGTGCTACTTAAATTCCAACATCAGCACTTCTGACTCAGACACTGTCACTGTCACAGCTCAGCATGAGGTACAGTCACTTTTTGCCCTACTCAGATTTGGGTCATCTTCATAGTTTTCTCCGTTCATTTAAACAAGGGTTCAGCACTACCCTTAATGACATGCCTGACTTCATGTGTTCAAATTTATGTAGCAAGGGCATAAGCATGTGACTTGAATTTCAGTTCCTTCCAAAAGAGAATAAACCATTTTTCAGCAGCTGGCCAGAGGGAAAAATTCTCTAACAAACTGTAATGAGAAAAAACTCCCTAAGCTGGCCCCAGCCATGTACCAGACTTCTGCAGTCCTAATTGGTTTCACTCTGCTTTCAGTGCAGACCAATTAGACCATATGAGCAGGTCACCAGAAGCAACATTTGGAAGCAGCTAACCGGGAACTTGTTCCCCGCTGGGACTCTTACTGACATTACTGTAAGATTCAGCTACTTTCTGTGATTAAGCCTTCATACAAACTTAATTATTTTAATAGTTTGAAATCAAGAACTGAAACCCAGCTAATTAATGGTAAGTACGAGTTAGCTTACTCAAATCCCACATGGGACAATTGTCTCATTTCATCACAATGATTTAATTAGAAAATGAAAACAAACTATAGGAGAGTAGACCTGAAAAATCTGAGAAACACCTTCCAGATGAGGAGATTCTCTTGCTGCCACAGAGAACATTTTCTGTGTAGAGCAAGGATTGAGCCCAGAATGCTTGTTTCTGCAGCATCTTCTGGCAGTCAGCCTCAGGAATAGGCACAGTCTTTGCAGACACCTCTGTGCTAGCACAGCCCGGGAGTTTGCTGTGTGGATGATGCCGGCACAGTGTGCATGCACTTCCCTTCCCCTCAAAGGCAGAGTGCACTGCTGTTAAAGAAGGCAGAGGATTTCAGCAACAGCTCCCAGCCCAGCCTGTGGATTTCTGTTCTGGACTCACCCAGACTCTTAAGAATGGCAGCTCTGCTAAGCATCTTCCTGTTCTTCCAGCTGCCATGGCAGAGCAATGCCTTTCCACATAAAACATTTACAGTACAAGGCCATCAAGACTGATAAAATATACAAGAAGCATTGCCTAGAATTGTGGGGGAGTAACTGAGAAAATGGAGAGGGCAAGGCAGCTGCTCTCCTGAGCAAGGGTGCCTGCATACTACAATGTTGCCTGTGTACAGCAGTGTTGCCTGAGTGTGAGTGAAAACATGGCTTTGAGAGCACATTTTTCTAAAGTCACTTTCCTCAGCCCACCTCCCATTTGCCATATAAGCATCAACTACTTTCTGAATTCAGCAAAGCCCTTTGCCCAACCCTGTTAAAATAAACAATATCAAGGTACTGACAAAGAAATGGATTTATAGCCCAACTACACTTCTTCAACAGTAGGAAGCACTCCAGATACCATAAGTGTCTGATTACGTCAAATCTCTGTGTATGAGCTCTGCCCATACAGATGATGGGAGGGGCAGTGCATTCCCCCACTTCCCACATTATTGCGTCCTGGTCAGCCCAGGACTTCCAGGGCATTACAGACCTGGGCCTATGAAAAAGTAGCTGAAGCACAGTAGTGGGGTCCATGGCCAGCAAACAGAATCTCCCCTGGGAAATCGTCCAAAGCAGCACCATACTGGGAACTGTCTTCATAACAAGCATTACTGTATCTAAGATGCAATCTGTGACTGAGTGATTAAAATGGCTTTAAACCTCAAGTAAAGACAAAGAGTGGCACCGAAACACCAAGCATAAGGTGCCCATAAAGGCTAACTTGAATTCGCAGACTGCCATGTGTTACCGAACATAACAAAAGCTCAGGAGTCACAAAGATGCTGCAGGAAGCCCTGTCCTGCAGCAGTGCTATGCAAGACAGCTCATACAGCTTGCCAAAGCCACCCTCTTCACAGGTGTGCAAAACCCAGAAGACTACTCTCAAGAATAGGCATGGCACATCACACTGAGCTTTATGACTATACCTACAGCTGTAGCAGTAAGAAAAAAGACGATTGGTTCCTGCTCTTACATCATGGGTACTGAGAAATACACCTAGTGCAGATATCTTGCTTTGCAAGCTATAGTTAGGACACAGACTGACATGCAGCTGGAGTTCTGGGTGAGAGCTCTCAGAGAAAAGAGCTGTGAGCTGCCCACGCTTTGCACAGCAAAGAGCACCCAGAGCAGCGGCACCAGCCAGGGGAAGGGACAGAGAGACACAGCAGGAGCCGAGGGCTCGGGGGGAAGAGCGAGGTTTGGGGATTTGAGACTTGCACTCACTTGGACTGTGAGGGTGTAAAAGCCCAGGAGTTCCTCTGCTCAGGATCCTCCTCAGAGGCGGCAGCTCGGGCTGTCTCTGAGCTACTGCACTGTGAATAAATCGTTCTATGGAATGAGACATCTGAGGCTCTGCCCTGGGAAGTCTCCTCTGACCGTGAGTGGGGCTCACAGGCGGGGCTGCCGTGGGCTCAGAGCACCCCGCTTGCGAAGGGGCTGCAGACCCAGCAGGGACAGTCTGACACTGGGACTGCGACTGCCAGAGTCCCAGCAATGGTCACATTGGGAAGTTTCCTTAACAATGGGTAAGGAATTTAAAAAAAAAACGTGAACACCTTAAGAGGCCACTTTTGTAAACAGATTAGACACTGCAAGGTTTTGTGAAGTGATGCCTTAATACCTTTAAATCTTGAAGTCTCTGTGTTAACATCCCTGTCACATCAGTCAATGCTCTGTGCAAGAGCTTTCCAGCTGACATTGCTATTTCAACCCTGCCCCTGTCTTATATTTCCCTTCCTTAATTTGTTTTGCTCTGTTACAGCATGATTGTTTAATTACCCAACAAAAGCTCTGCTGCTTTCCAGCATAACCTTTCGTGCTTCCACTGAGCATTCAAGGCTGTTTGGCTGCCTGTCTGCTGCAACCACACCACACTTTATGTGTACAATCCACCTATGAGCTCTGTGCTCTGGGGACCTGTCAACACAGGGAACTTACTGTCAAATACGCTCAGGTGCGCATTTAATGGGCCATCATTATTCTTCCCTAACTATTTTTGTGGGTTATCAAATTTCACGGAAAAATGTCTTCGAGCTGTTCAACTTAAGCCACTTTGGAGGAGTCCAAAATAGAGTGTAGTAAAATAAATGTTTACATAAATACCAAGCGCTAAACAACTTTTTTGCACTCTTATTGTAAGCCAAACCATTAGTTAGCATGTGCACACTGGAAAGCCTCTCATCTAATCCCAGCTCTAATCTAAAGTGATGGATCAAATTACCTATTGAATATGACTGGCCAGCCCCGCTTTCTCAAGGATTGTATGCATAGGAGGTAAGTCTTGGATAATCTAGTGGTTTGAATTGAAAGAGGAATACCTATCCAACTCTCTAATGCTTTGCATTTGCTCCAGACTGTGTAACTGATATCTGGCTCACTCAGGACAGGGCTTTTTGCAGTTGACCACACTTCTGACCTGGAACAGACATTCTGAGTATTAGGAGAGGAATACTTATGCAGAGCAAGTGCCAGGTAGGCAAAACTTTAATTTATCTAGCTTTATATCTGTGATAGCTTAGAACTGTGATGTTCTGCTAATCTGGCATCATATAAAAACTTTCCAAGTCTACATTATTGTAAAAATATATTTATTTGCAGGTTTCACAAACACTTGTGAACACTGGTATCATCTAGGACAGCTGCCCTCACTTATTCTGCAGCCATTTGTTCCTTTAGCTGTTTTTCACTGTCTCCTGTTTTAATCAGTCTTATTATTTGATGACAGCTTAGTCTGAATATATGATGTGTGCATTTGAAGGATGTTGTTGCAGGTTTTTTAGCAGCCCTGTTCCCCTGTTCACTAAAATATTCAGATTTTTAAGAACAGATGGTGTTTTTGAGGCAGACTTTTTTAATTCAGGACGGGTTTGGCAGCTTTGTCCACAACACCTCATGAGTGTTGTGCACTGCTTGCTGCCCCATTCCTTCCCATGGAGATGCCAGGTCAGGTCTGATGTGTGTGAACATTTTCATTTTCAAAGCTCTGCTGTTGACATGGATCAGCATCAGCTCTTCTTTTCTTTAATTTTCTATAGATCTCTTAAGTAGTTAAATTGTTTCTGTCCTTCAGACAGCAACAAAGAGCTGACAAAATGATGCCAGAATTACATTCACTCTTAGGGCAATACTTGTTCTGCTTTTTACTGCTATCGTTATTTCATATTTGCCACTGTTTCATTTCACCAGATTAATAAAATATATTTTTTTGAAAATAGAAATAGCTAAACTAGATTGGAAAGATGGACTAATTATTACAGAATCATTTAGATTGGAAAAGACCTTCAAGATTAACAAGTCCAGTATTTCACTGATCACCACTTTGTCAACATGACACTGCATGCACGATCCAGTTGTTTCTTGAACACATCCAGGGATGGTGACTCCACCACCGCCCTGGGCAGTCCATTCTAATGCTTGACTGTTTTCCACGAAGAAATTCCCCCCAATATCCATCCTGAACCACCCCTGGTGCAGCTTGTGGCCATGTTCTGTTCTCTCATCCTGTCACTGGTTTCCTGGGACTGACCCCACCTGGCTACAGCCTCCTTTAGGGCAGTTGTAGAGAGTGATAAGGTCACCCCTGAACCTCCTTTTCTCCAGACTAAACAACTCCAGCTCCCTCAGACGCTCCTCACAGCCCTCGTCCTGCTGGCAACTCTATTGCTGATGCAAGCCAGGATGCCATTGGCCTTCACCTGGGCACAGCTGGCCCATGTACAGTTGCTGTTGACCAGCACCCCCAGGTCCTTTTCCACCTGGCAGAAATCCACACACTCTGTACCCAGCTTGTAGCACTGCCTGGAGTTGTTGTGACCCAGGGACAGGATCCAGCACTTCACCTTATTGAACCTATCATAATTATGGACTAGAATTATTGCACTTCTTCTTTGCTGTTCTTTAAACTTTTCCATTACCATTTCTGTAACTGCATATGATGTCAATACTCCAAACGTTGAATATGCACCAATCATCTTTTAGTACAAAACACTTCAGGAGAACAGCTGTCAATGACTCTGCCTGCACTTCTCACAGCATGGTAAAATGAACCAATGACTAACCCAATAAACCAGGCTTCAAAACTTGCACTTCTTTTCTGTCATAAATCTGCAAGATGGGAAGACTAAAATCAGCTGAAGAGTGCTGCTTGTAGCAAGAAACATTGTAAGCAGAAAGAATATATGTACTTTTCTATCATACTAGCCTTCAAGAAATGTAGAAGCCAACTATTTAAAAAGGCAGTTTTGTGAACACTTGCTGTATGGTGGAGTACCTACAGGTTCAAAGCCAGGAGGAGGTCAATGCACTGTAGCATTGATTATTACAGCTTTAATCCAACTAGATTATCTGCTACTCAGTGTGGGATAGAAGCTTGACAAATGATCTCACCATAGGAAAAGCAGCACTCATTTATAAGACCAGAAAAATCCCCAATGCAGGGGATGTAAACAAAACCTCAAAGTGAAATTATTTTCTTATTTGGAAATACTGTATTTATGAAGACCTGACCCAAGGATACCTCTAAGGCAAATTAAGCAATATTCATTAGTAATGCATACCATTGTATTTGGACCAAAGTTCCCAAAACTGCAGGAAATTCCTCAGTCTTGCTCATAGTCTTGAGTAATTTAAAAATATTTGAAATCAATTAGATAGTTGTGGGAGATTTATCTTAGAGGTGTTTCTAATTTCTATGTGATTATCTACCACTTAGAGGAAAAGAGGATGTGTAACCATGCATTATGAAAACATAGCAGAAGTTCAGGACTGCTACATCTCTTTACTGCCAGTCTGAACTGGCAGCCTGAACCATCAGTTCATAATGGTTCACAAATTTACTTCACCCAAATCCCATTTTATACAGAAATATTTCATATCTCGTAGCACCTTTAGTACTGTTGGGAAAAAAAAAAGTATTGAATAAATCACCAATGCTGACAGGTGCAACAGAATTTTCCTTACAATCTGCACTAAACTATTTCAGGCTATTTGACATGGATGCACCCAGTTGCTCTAGCTGTTTTCTAGTGACTTCTGATGACTGAGGCATCAGAAAATATGAACATTTTTAATGGACGCTGCCTTATTCTTCTCCATTGTGCCATCACTTAGGAAAGAAGCACGCACACACGGACTTCAACACCCTAAATGCAGACAACTGCATTTGGCGCTGTTGATTCTGTTTATTATGATTGTTAATAGAAATTCCCATAGTATCATGTGGAAAACCACCTGGCAGTGGGAAAAAAATATTTTTTTATAAATATCTGAAAGAATCACATTATACCTCTAGGCTTTAATATGAAATTTTACAATTTTGAGAAAAATTTGTCTGAAACACCAGTAAGCCATTAAAGTATCATTTACACCACCATAATTACCCTAAAGCACAACATTTTATCCCTCTTCTAATTCTTTGGCATTATTATTATGAACAGCAGACAGGAAAGTGTTTTGACAGGCAGGACATACCTCTAGGACTCAAAATATCTGCTCCCAGCTGTTAAGTGGAATTGACTACTCATTTCACTCCTCCTTGTCCATACTTCTGGAACTTAGCTGTCTTGCCTAGTAAGACTTCAAGTACTTTGAGACAGATAATGCCTCTTAGAAATCTGGACAGCAGGTAGACAACTGGACAAAAATACTGTGGAACTAACTCATTTTCAGAGCCTCTGCTGAGGACTGAGGTGTTGCTGTAACAGAGAACAAACAATGACTCACATCAGCTCTGGGGGCAATTAAATGTTTTTTTCTTTAGACAACACAGCACCCTCATAGTCTGATTGCTTCTGGAGGCTCTAAAACAGCCTTACATCCAAATGTTTCTGGTTCATCTACAAGTATTAAATAGATTCCATGTTCATTTCAGCTCACGAAGGTATTGAAGAACAAATTCTTTTAACATTATACATTGAAAATGAAATAAACTTTCACTACTTATGCAGCTTCACTGACTATTTCTTCACATCTTTTGCAACTGCAGTACAATTCAGATTATCTGCTTCTGTCTTCAAAGATCTGTTGCAAAATGTTAGATTGACAGTGTTCAGTAAAATGCTTTTCTTCTCTAATAACTGTAATTCACAGGAGAATGAACCTGTTGTGTTTTAAGATTATGATGATGAGGTAATGTTACAAAGGAAGGAAAATTTTGCATGGTTGTTCCAGCAACCCCTGGGAATGTCCTCATTTATATTTTTAGCCATTTAACCATTAACCTTGAAAAACAGCTTGAACAGACAGATCAGAGTGAATGTGTTCAGATTGAATACACATGTTTTTAGCTACAAAATGATAGAGAGATGGCAGAATTGAATCATGTCCCAAAATAAACCTGCTTCAGAAGTAGCTGTAGGTCAATGTTGCTTCTTACATAGAGCTTTTTCCTCATGTCACAGTTTTTAGCTTGTGACTCAAGCACTTGCCAAGTAGTGGTGCCACCAGCTCCGCTTTCCCTTTCAATTTTTTTTTTTTTTTGGCTACAAAGTGAGCTGGTGCTAACAGGTGTGAAACCAGCCAACCAAGGTTACCTGGTAGAGAATCCATCTCCTGTGTTCCAGCCCACTGGGCCACAACACCCTCTTTAAAATAGAGCAGTAATATGGAAGCACTGTAAATTCTCTGCTTCCAGCATACATCAGACAATATTATAAGGAAGAAAGACAAAGGTTGAACAATGTTGTTCACTTAAAAATGCAGTATCTTCTTAGAAATAAACACATTGGGTTAAATTCCTTGGACTTGTTATGTGTGTAAATAACTGCGGAAGCCCAGGAGTGTTAAAAAAACTTGGAAATAGAAATCTGCATGCTCTCAAATAGTAACAGGTTTTTTTGCCTACTGATCTTTATGAACAGCCTTACACAGTAAAGCAACTACAAAGGAAATCTCAACGAAATTGATTTTGTACATTTTTTTTTAATGTACTTCACATGACCTACAATTTCTTACTATCAAAGCCTCTTTTCCTGTTTATAGTGACTTTCTTTACTGGGCAGCTGCTGTGGCAGTATTGTGAAGGTCAACAAATAGCACATAATCACGCAATGAGACCTCCTTTATCTCCTCCCTGGAAGACAATGTGTTTATCCTTGCTATCCCTTTATATTCAATTTGAGGATCCTTTGCGCGTACACACTGACCAGAGACAAAAGTATTATTCTGTTCAACGGACCAGCTTCAGAAAACTGGAGTTTTTTTGATACTCCAGGGTTTTTTTTTTTTAATTCTACACGTAGCTCTCAGCATTTTCACAAACTTGTTGGTCCCAAGAACTGCCCTTCTTTGGAGTGGGAGCATTCTCTAGCATTTTATCAAAGAGAGGGTCAATTGTCTCATACAAGAGCTGGTTTCCAAATGAGATTTCCATCCCAAAATTATTTTCAAGATTTCAGTATTTTCCAGTGTACCCATGCTGCTCCCAGTGGAACAGTTGCCATGGTGATTCCATATGACTGCCAAAGGGGAGCAGTTCAAGTCCTAAATTACATTTTGAGCATGAGTTTATGGCTGTGCTGAGTCTGGTCAATAGCACATGTTCAAAAGAGCCTACCCTTTGCACTGCCACCTTGCAATTTCTAGATGCAAAGAAGGTCCTGGTGAGTGCACCACAATTTTTTTTTTTTTTTCATGCAAGAAGAATGCAAACTTGGAATGATGCCATGCCATAAGGAAGTCAGCAAGGTATTCAGGTAGGGGAGGTGTGGAAGAGGAGTGAAGGGACACTCTTTGCCCTGAGATTCATGTATCTCTGCACACATGGTGAAGATGTGTTCTTCCCTAATTGCTTTTTCTGATGAAGCCAAATCCTGAGCCCTGCTAGGACTGGCCAGCAATAAGGGATCTATGCTTACCTTTCCTCTCAAGGGATTGCCAGATGATTTTGGTTTGCATTACAGTAATTCACAGAGACAACATTTCTGTAGAGAGCACACTGCAAATAGGCTCCATCCAGCTGGTTAATGCATTTGTTACAAGGCACAAAGTTTACTAAACTTTGCTGACAGGCTGAGACAGAACAAAAGATAATGTTTGTTAGAACTTACAATCCTTGTAAATAAGCAGTATCATACTGATGAAAAAGTGAAATGATGGAGGATTCAACTGAAAATAGGAATCTTTTCACAATGTAAAAACAGAATTCAATTCTCTGGACAGATTCCAATCTATTGCAGCCAATGAATATAAATGATGGACTATAAAGGTGAGAGACTTACCACTAATGCAGAAATTCGAACTCCTAGTTCACTTTCCTGGGAGAATTAATTTAAACTTATATGGAGACCTTTTATATACTTGGCCTTTCAGAACAACATGATCAGCTTTCCTTTTTTAGCACCCGGCCCAGTACTGCACAGATTTCTGTGCATGAGTAGTCCTCTTACTCAAGTTAATAGGCTTTTTCATACAATTAACTATTTGGATTTAGGATTGAGCTTCAGGGGTGACATACCGTAACAGTGTAAAAAATAGTTTGCTGCATCAAGAAGAAATTATGCGAAGCTGGGGTAAACTCTGAGGTCAGTGCAGGAGGGTATGAATATACATGCCTCACTGCCTGTCTCTGCTTCCTTGGTTTGGGTCGCAGCCAGCAAACCCATGGTAAAGTACAATTCTATTTATTGCTTTCTCAGAGAAATGTAGATATATTTGTACATTCATGACTGTTCTAAGCTTAGGTTCAATGACACCAGGCACCTATTTGAAATATTAGCTGTACATTACCTTCATGGATGTGCCTAGACTCTTTAACCTGCTCTGTAAAAATCACTCTGTCATCACTCAAGTTCAGGAATTCTCACCTTATTGCAGGAGCTGTCAGGGCTGCCTGTAAAGTTGTAAGGATATAACTTTGCAGTATATGACCAGCAGCATTTTGTCATGGAGCAATGCACAGACAAAAATTCATAGGAAGGAAGTGACAGAAGGCAAGAGAGAGGTGGAAGAGATGCTCTTAGGTGGAGAGAACCCATAAAGTTAATCATTGCAAAAATAGGAAAATACAGCCCAGTCTCCCCAAAAGCATTTAATCCTTTTTGCCCTATTGTGCAGTATGGTATTATACATGCATATGCACACATACAATTTCCTTAACTTCATCAGAATGTCCTCATGCTTGTGTTTTATAGTGGACTTTGCCCAGTAAACTCTGTTTTAAACTGCAAACTAATGATGCTTTTGTAAGTCAAGATTTCCAAGCCATCAGCCCCGGCCTGTTATGATCTTGGACAATTCATATCCTTATTACTTTTTTCAGGAACATAGTTGGTGTGAAAAGCAGCAGTTATACTAGCACAGTGAGGTTGCTTACCATCTTCAGAGTATTTTACTAATACTGTGTTAATTAATAAAAGAGAAGTGTAGCCCGCCTGCTCCTGAGATGGATGTCACTGACATGGAGTATATGAAGTCATGCTTTTCTCTGAAATAAGACAATGATCCTATAAATATCTGAAACAGAGAAAGGATAGCATATCCTAGTATTCTATTAGGTCACACACATTTGAAATTACATTTGAGCTAATATTCTACATGCCAGCCAAAAAATGAAGCACATTTTAGTAATACAAAAAAGCTCATAAATTTTCCTATATCCCTGCTAATTTTCTGCACAATAAGTGGGAAACCCTTACTTCAGGTTACTGTAACAGCTGCTTGGATAGTGGCAAAATGTTCAAATCCTTAAAAAACAGTTTCTTTCTGACTAAAAGTTGCAAGGTTCCTGACACACCTTCCATCTCCCTTGAGTTCTGGAACTGTACACACAATTCAGAAAAATTGTGAATAATTCCTGTGTACTAACTGGATGTATTAGGATTGGATTGGATTGGATTGGATTGGATTGGATTGGATTGGATTTATTGGATTTATTGGATTTATTCAAGCCACATGAGAGATAGGACCAAGCTTAGATTCAGTTTTCTGAATTACTGTGTTTCCTCAGGCTATTTTTCCATGTAAGGCACTGGCAACACTAGTCAGGAACTTCACAATTTTTACGCAGAAAATTTGTACTATTTAAGGGAGTTGTCAGTGAGAGGCCTTATGGTTTCCTGTAAGAATACAAGGTGGAGACTGCTTTGAGCAGATATTCCATAGACAGAACAACGCCCACAGTACTGTATTCTTCAGTAACACCCTGTTCAATGACCCCACCTCTCATCCTGAATTCTAAATGTAGTCTATGTTGTACATATTTTTCCAGGTTAGAATATAAGAGGAGGTATCTTCAGGAACCCTTAAATATTAATATGAGCTAGTCATAGGACCCAAATCACAGGAAATCAAAATGAAGATGAAATCACTGAGATAAGGGTCCATGTACCTAAGGGTTACTTCAGGTTTGTGGTGTGCCACTGGGTTGAAAGTTGTTGAAAGCAACCATCTGCCTCAGGGGAAGCAAACCCTGACCCTGAAGAAGAACCAGACAGTATATCCCATGAGATGCTGGCTGGGCATGCTGTGCTCTCCAGCTGGCTGTTTCAGCAGCTTGGCTGCCCAACTGGCCACCCATGAGAAGAGCTGGGTTGCCACCCTGAGGTGTTTCTAACTCACCTTCTCTGAGGTGAAATCATGTCTTTCATGCAAGAGCACCCACTGTGCTGCCTGCTATTCTTCAGCAGCCCGTGGTGTGTTTCTCTTCAGAGTTTAAAGGCCTAAGTCCTCCTTCAGGGTTTCTGGTGACGATCCCTCGGGGCCACTGACAGGGCTGGTTTTCCATTCTGTCTGCTGGTTTGCTCAGCAGGTGCTGCTGGAGGGAAGTCAGGCAGTGCTGCTCTGCTGCTTTGTTACAGAGCAGACATGGACGGGAGAGCCTTTAAGAAATCCGTTCCCAAATCCAGCTAAGGATTAAGAGGTTTGCTGCCAATGGAATTGCTGCGGCATCTACACCACCTGTCAAGGTCTGTAACTTCTGGGTTCGCCGTAGTTTTGCTCCGCAGGACGCTGTTGACAAGCACTGAACTGCCGCAGTCTGAGCTGTTGGATACTCTTGTTGCTTTTTGTCACAAAGCGCTTTCTCAGAAATGTATCCACTGCTTGCAACTGCTAGTTATGTGTTGCTCTCCTGTCGCTACATTTCTAGAAGAGCAATCAAAGCTATTTCTAAAAATGTATGTTTGCAAAGCCGCAAGTTTCTGCCAACATTAAGACAAGAGTTTCCCCTTGTAAAGTTATCAGTAGACTGGTCTGACCTGTACATGGACTACTGACGACCAGTTGGTCTGGCCTCATCTATGCCAAGGAGACCTAATTCTCCACAGCTCTTCTAACGTGGGCGCAAACAGCTTGCTGGTGATGTGATATACATCTCAAGCCAGGTGCCTTACATCACGCCAATCACTTTAACAGTAAGACTTGTTCGGTTTCTAAAGATGATTGTTTTCCAGGTATTTTATTCTCATAGATAACAGTGGTACCCAGCATTCAGCATGTCAAGGTGTTGGAGCATGACTTTTCAGGAGAATGGTCGATGACTAGTTTCAGTTATCACCAGTCAACTGCATACTCACAAGTTTTGACAAAAGAGAAAGGTCTTTTGACAGCCAAACTTTGATTGCTAAAGCAAAAATCTAAATTCCTTACTGACTAAGCTCTGGTTGGATTGCTAGGGCTCTATGATTTATTCTAATTTTATTCATCTGGTATCATTGCTGAGGAAGACTCTGTAAGGAACTGAGAGTTTTATGCAAGGCTAGCAGATTTGTCAAAATCTCAAGAAAATTCTGTTACTTGATTTTATTTTAAAAACTTGGTGTCATCTTGTTCTTTTCTTGACACATTTCCCACTTCCCACTTTCATGGAACAAAGGTAGGTTAAAAAGAAATCAATGCTCTGAATATTTTCCGTCATGAGAAGATAATGAGCCTGCTAGATTACATTGATCTAGTGAAGAGGAGGAGATGCTGAGCCCACAACAGAGACTACCGTGGAGATATCCCTCATGTTGTCCTGCAGTATTAACCAGCAAGCCATGTCAGCTTAAGTGCAGATCTTCTCACACAAATCTATCACCAACACAAGGCAAGTACTAATAAATATCAAGGAGGCCACTAGTAAGTACTACTTAATTATATTAAGTTGTACTTAATGATAAATTAACTCCTTTGTTTCTAATATTAGACTCTTCTCCTGTCTTCAGAAGCAGAGTGGGAGAGCTGTGACAATTTTAAAACTGACAACTAAACACAGTAAATATTTAATTCACCATAGGGCTAATAGGATTTGAATAATTGCAGTGGAGATGTTTGCATTACTGTGGAGGTCATCATAGGGTTAACAGAGGACAGAAGATATATTTGGTAATGATGAATAAGACCAGAGTTGATAATCTGCAGCCTTCTTAGGAATATAAAAAAACCAAAACATGTAGAAACATAAATATGATCAAACTGAAGTTCTAGAGAATATTTCAGAGAACCATTGTGGAATTATCTAAGAAAAATGGTAATAAGAGCATAAACCTTTCCCATGACTGCAGTGTCAGTCTTTCAGTGCTAGTATACTTTATTATGTCATTATTCATTATGTATCTTCAGATACAGCAGAAACCAGTAACGCTCTGTTGAAATGGCTGTCTATTAGACCTCTGATCCTATTTCTTTGTGAAAGGTCTCCTCACAAAGGTCTGGCACACATCTACAGCACATCAAAGCAGGAAGATAGGGCAGAATAGTTCACCCACTTAATAGAAGAGTCATGTACTGGAATTAGGTCATTCAAAAGATGTTCAGGCATGTGACTGTCAATCGGGGTTAACAGTTTATTTCCATCAAAGACAGATGCTCAGCTAATACTGACGATTTGCACCTGTGTAACCTATCCAAGAGCAGGGGACTAAAGCGCTAATGCCTGCATAAGCTTTCTTCCTAAACAGCTGTATCCACAGCCCTGGTCACACCATCAGCCTATCTGAAAGAATGACAGAAAGAGTGTCCATGCCAGATCAGAGATTCTCCTGCTATTCTTGATGTGAATGAAGAAAAATCAAAAAGGAAACTAACTAAGAAAATGGAGACCTTTCTTGACAACTCTAAAATTAAGAGATTCATCATTGTTTATACCAGTGCTGTCAAATGAGAGATGTGAGAACTGCTGCAGGATCACACCAAAAAGCTGAAGATAGTCTTCAAATCCTTTGGGCTTTTTTTTTTCCCCATTTTAAATACTTATTTCAATATACTGACCTACGTCAAAGGCTGCCTATTTTAGTCAGATGTACTATTAAATCTATTTTACTTTAAAATAAAATAATTAACTGACAGTAACCAATGTATGCATCTTTGTTAAACATTAAAATAAGAAGTTAAAGCAATTCTCAGTACATGTCAGTAGCAAATCAAGTCAACAGATCTTAATTTTAAAGTATGTAATGAAGCTAAAATTTGCTTTCTGGCTTTATGAATTAACACTACTTACTGAACAGGACATGCCTAAAAGTTGATTTTTTATGATGTACACCAGGTGGCAGATTACAGCAGTTCTGGAAGCTGAACAAATTATATGAAGATGAGCTCATTTAGAACTCTATGTGAAGAAGTAGAGAACAGCTTTTGGTTTAATTTCAGCAAAGATAAATACGAGGTATTGCCCTGGGGAAAACATAATCCAGGAGTGCAACACAAGTTCGGATTTACCTACCTGGGGAGTAGCCCTGTAGAAAAGGGACCTGAAGTTCTGGTGCATAACAAGTTCAACAGGAGTGAACAGTGTACTTCTGTGGCAAAGAAAGACCAGAGGATTTTGGGTTCCATCAAAAAGGAATCACTAACAGAGGTTAAAGAAGTCACTATCCCACTCTACTCAGTGTTTGTCACGCAACCTCTGGAATATTGTGTTCCATTTTGGTCCCTACTGGATAGGAAAAAAAAAAATAGATGCAGGTAGGCTGGACAGGGTTCAGAGAAAGGCCAAAAAGATGATCAAAGAACTGGGAAGCCTGCCATGTGAGGAAAGGCTGAAAACTGGGTTTGTTCAGCCTGGGGAAAGAAGGCTTAGGGAAAACCTTCTCATTGTGTTCAAGTGCTTAAAGTGTGGCTATGAAAAATATGGAGATTCCTCTTCCACAGGGGCTTATACAGAAAAGATGAGAGATAACAGGTACTAGTTACTTCTGGGGACATTCCTATTGGACATAGAGTAAAATTTTTTACATTGAGAATGATTAGCCATTGGATTAATTTCTCCAGGGAAAGAGTGTATTCCCTAACACTGGACATTTTTAGGATCTATCTGGACAGGGTGCTGTCTGCCTTTTGACCAATAATTATCAAGGCAAGATCAGTTTTAAGAATGGTGTTCAGAACCAGAGGTAAAACTCATGAAATTTCACCATCTGCTCTCAGCCCTGCACAGGGAACTGAGCAGAGAGGATTACATACATCGGTACTGTCACCATCAGATATAAACCCCTAAGCACAGCAGTGGGATCTCGGGCTATTCATTCATCAGGTAACTGACCTAAATCCTTTCATTGCAACACTCTGCCTTTACAACATCCTTTTAGGACAAGGCTCTTTAGTTTGTCCCAGAGAATCTGGAGTAGAGAGGAACTGCCTGGCTATGAAGTCTGCAGGCATGGTGGGAATGAAGCTGTGACTTCCCTTCCTGTCTACAGCCTCAGTCATCCAGTTAGTCATCCCTAACCTTGGTGCTGTGCTTGGCATACTGCAAGGTAGTGCAAAAATATATATCCTTTTACTTTCCAGGGAAGGCAACAGTTGGTGTTCTCAGGCTGCTAATTTCTTATGTGCCTAAGTCAAAAGGGTTATTGCATCTTCCCACTCATCCACTTTTTACTCTTCTCCTGCTATTGCAGGGTTTCTCATTTGCTTCATTACCTTTCCCTGGTATAGAAAACTGCGATTCTGTGCTTGCCCTGAAGACCAAACATAACAGAACTCACTCCAAATTTCTCAACGCCACAGTGTCATTGCCCCTACCTGCAGGTAAGTTTATTCCAGGCATTCAGACAGGCTGGATTTGCAAATATACTGCTGTACTCTATGTAGTGAAGGTGTTTCTTGAACTCTGCATTTCCACCTGCAGCTCCCCACATGGCCTCCACCATCAAACACAACAGCACAGACAATCAATGCATATCATTAATAAATACACAAAAAGACACCAACACAGTTGGTAGGCCCACCAGAAAGGGCCTACCTGAGCTCAGACACCTTAGTCAGTTTAGAATTAAGGGTAAGTTTAAAAAGTTTGAAGTGAAAAAGAAATCTAGAGTGCAAGAAGAATACTTTGGGAACTCAGTTCTTTCCTGTGCATCCTCATACAATTGACGCTGTGCCTAAATTTTGATATAATATACAAGGTTTTGTTCCAGACTGAGGCTGACAGGCTCCAGTCTTAATGGGATTGCACTGCATTTTATTAATACATATGCTGAGTACATTTTCTTAAACATAGTCCCCACCTTGAGGAATTACATGTGTTCATGTTGTGCTGGTACCAGCTACTTACCTCAGAAAAAACACACAATAAAGAAAATTAAAAAAAAAAAATTACAAGACTTTCAGAATTGTCTTTGAAATAATTTAGTTATCCCTGTCTGCTATTGTAAAAGTCAGTATTAAATAGAAGAAAATACTTCCCACGAAGACATGCATGCAGTTCAGAGCCTCACTCAGAGTTTCAAAGTTTTCCATTTTTGACAGTTTCTAGTGCTACCAGTGTCTCTGTAGCAGCACATCATGTTAGCCTGGGGATGTGATTTCCTTTCATCAGGAAAGGGAGAGGAGAAGAGTTACACTGCCTTATGCCTCTTTGAGACACAGCCAAACACTCAGTTGTTGGCTTTCTGAGAATTCAGACTTTGAAAAGGTATGGTCATACTCAGCCTGGTTTTCAGGCTGACATGTAGCTCCCACTATTAGGAATACCAATATAAGAAAAAATCCTTGTAATTCAGGAATTCAAGGACATTTTTGACCAAACTCCCCAATACAGAACTATGAAACATCAGCACATGAAAGCCTCAGAATCCTGTAATTAACTCAGTGATTCCTCCTCTCTTATGTAAATCCAAGATTTGGTCTTATTTCTTAACAAACTTTGCTGCCTGTAACCACAAACAACACTCACAAAAAACAAACACACATTTCAATTCCTTGACAAATTTGTTTTCACATTAAAGGTCTTATCTACATACATGAAAATTTCAAGTATTTCTTGTAATAGGGATTTGATTGTCATTGTAGAAGCGAGTGGCACCCTCTTCTGTGTTGGGAAAGAAAATTTTAGGTTCAGTTGGATTAATTTAAATTTTTTTCATCTTGCTGACAAGGATGTATATATAGATATTTATTCTGAACGTTTGTCACTGAATGTTATAAATTCTCAATGTAGCAATGGACATAAGAGGGTAGTCATCAGAGTTGGAAATCATGTGTATTGCAATGAGAGAAGGTTCTATTGTGCCTGAACTTGTATATCCTCATCCGGCAGCCCAACATATGGTAAACATAATTGACTTTATCATGGTGACAGGTTTCTATCCACTGTTTTGTTGTGTATTTCTAATAAAAATGTCTAGACTCATGAACTAACTTCTCTCATTTTCCTCTCCTCCAATTTCCCATAGATTTTCTGAGACCTATAGCAATATATATATTTCTTTGATGCCACTTTGCAGAAACTCCAGAGTAAGGATTAGGTACCAAACTGGGCTAGAACATCCATTCTGCAGGTTTGCAGCCACATGATCCACATACTGACAGCATTAAGCAGACTTTTGCAATTTATCCTCAGGGAATGATAAAACCTGCCATGGGAGTGAGTGTAAAGGAAGAACCTATGGACAAGATTCTGAACTGCATAAAAACACACTATGGGCTTTGCCACATGCAGTAATGGTGTGTGAAAAGGTCAGGCTAACTAGACAGTTCTCTAGTTACTTTTCTAACTAGATAGCAGTTATCTGCAGTGCTGTCTGCAAAACTACACACGACCTCTGGAGCAAGCTTACCACATGTGTAACCAGAGCTCTGCCTCAGGGAGACAGTCAGCCATGGCAAGGGCCTATGGGCATTACAACACATGAAGAAAAATCATTTAAAAGGGGAAAATTATGTACCTGACCACAATCGGTTTTAACACACAATTAAGGATAGCAGTCCTTGAAAGAAAATGAAGAAGGGCAGTTGTCAACTTTTACAGCTCTGATAATCTACCTCTTTAAAAAAAAAATGACAAGGAAAACACTGAGATCTTCATTTTCTTGAGTGGTTTGTTGTTATTTAGATAAAATCAAAAAGACTATCAAAATTGAACAAAATCAGAATCCATTCAGTGAACACAGCAAATGAAACAGAGGTGCAAGTAGTGTGAAGTTATTTTCAAATTGTTTGCTGATAAATACCCAATATTTTGAGAAGAATAATTTTTCTTCTGCCAAATTTTTACACCTATATAATAATTTGAAGGAATGGATGCACTAAGTGACATCAGGTTACCACAAGCTGAGCTTTAAGCACCTTGATCTAAGAGACACAGAAGAAAAGGAAGTTAACATCAAACATCTGACTGTTGACCTGGATAAAAATAAAAGGACAATTTTGGTTACGGTGTCTCATGTATATTTTTAACTTTATTTATAATCTGTTCTCCTAGAGATTTCCAAGGAATTTTGCCTCACAGTTCACCCAGTAAGTAGAACAGTTGGGCCTTTTGATTATCTTCTTTTTGATTCTCATCTGTATTTCTCTGTTCAATTTAATGTCTCTGTTAAAAAAGTAAGCATGTGCTTACTTACAAACAGAAAAATAAAAAGCTTACTTTCTTCCAGTTACTGTTATGTGAGTTTCCGGGAATCACAGAATAATTAAGGTTGGAAAAAAGCCTCGAATATCACAGAATCCAACTATTAACCAAATACTGCCAGGTTTACCACTGAACAATGTCCCTAGACACCACATTTACACATGCATTAATATTTGCAGGAACAGTGATTTCATCACTTCTCTGGACAGCCTATTCCAATGCTTGACCGCACTTTCAATGGAGAATTTTTTTTCTAATATTGAATCTAAACATGCAAAAATGGTAAAAAGCATCACTAAAATATTCTGGGCATACTTACAAGATTAATCTGTTTTGGGTCTCTGATTTAGAAGTGTAGAAATGTGGCACCTGCATCAGGCTACACATTCTTGTCTGGGATTTGCACCTATTTGAGGCCTTTTTTCTGTAACCCTTGACACTGGAATGACTGCTGTTGAAAATGGCCATGGTTTTGTTGTTATAACTAGAGAATGCAGGTAAAAATAGACCGAATGTCAATGAAGCAGCCTTAGGGATGTAAACTTTGTCTTGTAAAGGAAGTGGGAAACCCCATGTGCCCTTACTAAATTTCTGGGAAGCTGAAGCCTGCAGTAAATTACAGGGTCTTATGATGTAAACACTGTTAAAGATTCCAAATTAGATGAGCACTTCTTGGCACAGTACTGCACTTTCTCTTGAAATTCAGCAGAGGCAGGCAGATCCCTTCAAATGGTGATTCATCTAAGGACTGAAAATCTCTGCCCACCCACCAGCAAATTAGGCACAGGGTCTGAGCTAGAATGTGTGCCATGTAAATACTGCTGGTTTTACCTCCATCAGAGACGCAAAGTAACAACTCTGTTTTCTCCAGCATATGGTACCCACTGAGAAACACTGTGACAAGGAGGAGGTGTATGTGTGACCTGTCATATCCTCATTTTTGTTTTCAACTGAAAAATGATTAAGGAACCAGAACTCCCTCAGAGCCATTTGGGAAATTATTCCTGAGCACCTCTTGTTTGGACATAACATAATGATTTGAACAGACAAATCTTTGTTAATTTGCTTGAGAAAGTCACATCACACTTTCCAATAGCCATTAAGATTAGCTTTTGTGACCAGCATCATTGTATTGCTGTTATCTGGGACTGATTAGCATGTATTCCTCATGCGCCTAAAAACTTGCAAATGCAGAAACAGGCAATTCACCATAGAAACCTATAAACTCCCTACATATTTTCTATACAACTTCAACTTTCAATTGTTTACTGTTCACTGCAGAGACTAAATTGTTTGAATGTAGATACATAACTCAAGGTCAAAATAGCTTCCTCAGGATTACCCATATCTGGACTACCAAAAAACTGCTCATTTATATCTTGGGATAGGAACATTGCTTTTACTACCCTGGCTTTTAAGCAGTCATGACTATATTTTTAGCTGGTGTAAATTGTCATAGCAACGTTCCTCCCTTGAGGTGGGGATCTCATCCCTCCCATCTCTGTCATATAAAGACAGAAGGCAGATTTTACCACGTGTCAGAATTTTATACCATACTGTTATGCAAGCATAGGGCATCATACTCTCATTAATAGTTGAAATGCAATGGATTTCCTGTGGAACCTGTAAATGCTTTTTTGACAAATGCAGCTTGCTCCAGCAAGCTCCTTTCTAGGAAATTGTGGACAACATTTACACCAGCTCTTTTACATTGTCCGGCTACTTGCTCTCATTAATTTTTTCTTCTAGGCTGGGTAAGAATATATAAAACTAGAGCAAGATATCACAAATCCTGAGCAAGATTTGACTTAGCTCCAGCACTGAAAACTGTACAGCTCCTATAAAACCTGATCAGGACCTGGGAAACTCCATCCAAACTGAGTTCTTCTTGTCCCCCAGATGACCAGCAAAAAAATAGTTAGAGTCACACCTTTCAGTGTTGATGTGCACATATCATTTGGCAGAGCTGTGAAATGCATTTTTTTTATTATTATCTCCAATCTGGACTGCTTTCCCCCTTGATAAGAGGTAGTGAGGAGTGTAATAGGTTTCTTAGCTTTCCTTTCTATATTTTTTGAAATTCCCCTATGCTAGTCAGTGGCTTTCATTGAAATTATTGCAGAATTGCAAGCTTGCCTTTTATTGGTAATGCCTAAATCTTTCATCTTAGAGTCTGACACTAAAATCCAAAGCAGCACTTCCTCTTGAGGGCAATAAAGACCACATTATCTAAACTTGAATTGCGAGTGAAAGTGTGGAGATTAAAACAACCAACCAAACAAAACACTTTCTCAAAATATAAAGGGATGGGAAAATCTTAGATGAAGACCTGTAATTTTACCTTAATTTTGAGAAATCTGATAAGACACTTTCTAACTATAAGCCAGCTGGTCGTAAGTCAGCAAGCTTCAAGTGGCAGAAAAGTTCCATATCTGTGTGTACCAGGGACAGGAACAAGAATATATGATTCCTGCTATGACTATTTGAAACACATCTGAATGAACACCATCATGACAGAAGGACATGGGAGCTGGGGTTGATGACATCAGGCAGGCTGAGTGCGCAACACATACCAGAGCCAGATCTGAGAGAGAGGAGAGACAGAAGATCAGGCGTTTTTTTATTTTAAGGGATAATTATTGATACATTCATTTATGGGCTAGCCATTCACAACTCCAGTGAAAAAATGATCCTGGTGCTGAGGCAGTAATAGTCAGCTCACAAAATGCAGGAGTGGGTAGGTCACCTTGTCTTATTCTACTCCTATTTGCAAACCCTTGCAGCAAATTGAGAATCTAGTCATGCATAGAGTTCAAAATGGCTGCGGGATGACTTTAAAATTATAATGGAAAAATTTTCACCCCAAAATCAGTGTAAATACCTAGCCCAAGGCCTCTGCAGAAAAACATCTTAGCTAAACTACAATAGGGTATACTTTCTGTTGCTCTTTTGATTTCCTTCCAAGAGGAACATAAAAGACATTTTGACAGTTATCTATTGAATTGAATTCTTACTGAAATAAAAAGTGGATTTTTTCCTAAATTAAGCCCTCCCTAGTAATCCTAAGCACTCATGAGAATGATTAAAAAGATAGGAGGTATCCTAAGTATATTATGCTTCCTGGCAAAAATTATTTTGCAATGCAAGATCAGATTCAGCCAGGTTACTTCACAAGTGACTCCAGTAAAAGTACCCATATAAACCTTGGCAAAATGTATCTCCCTATGCAGTATATAATACACAGATGATCTTTTTCAAGATATAAAAAGCAGAGATCTTTAAGTTGGCTCATATGATCATCCCCTCCCTGTTTTCTTCCCTCTATTCTGTGTTTCAACTCAGACATTATTTTACAGCTGTCTTGGAGATCCAAGATACGTTTGAAAAAGAAACAGCTTTAAATGATCAATGGAAGAAAGGGGCTTGTTAGCGGTCCTGTGAGCACTACTCCTCTGTGAAATTCTGAAATGTAGAGTCACGAAAAGCCTGGATTTTCTGTCTAAATTTGTTCCGTTAATAGCTCAGAATCCTTACAACCCAGCAGCCTATCCAGAGTGTCTTTTTATTAATGGTATACAAAGGTTTGTTGAGATTTTGATGTGAGTATAAATTACTTTAGGGCTTATAAGAGCATCTTTGTGACAACTCAGCTATCGCAGGTAAGACACTTATCCTTTACAGCCTTCCTATTTAAAGCATGGCTATCGTGTACTTCTGCAACTTGGGAGCATGCAGAATTGAGAAACAGCCTTTAGTCATCTAGTGAGACAGCTGGGAACTGCAGCACTACCATAGCAACTCCTTCAAGTCAAAGGGGCTTCATGAGGGTTCTCCTCCCTGGGTCAAAGCACCTCCATGCTCTTCCTCGACAGCTAGCATTGCTGTGTCATGAGGGAAAAGGTGACTGAAAGCACAAATGCTTGATGTATGTTGTCCATTTACCTGCCTAAAATCAATGCAACTAATTCATGGGTGATGCTTGATGGCTTTCCTCAAAGTCTGTTACAGCCAATGAATAGGTCACAAATGGTACTAAACAAAAACCTCAATCAAAAAATTAACTTGAAAAAATTTAATTGTATTGGTTGGAGCATTTCAAAACAGTTTTACATAATTCCTTCACTTCTCCAGAATTCTCTGTCCATTGTAGAGGAATGGATACCAAATAGCACTGCTATGACATTCAGGACATGTAGTCTCACAGTTCTGCCCACTGTCCAGGACTGCAAGTAAGAAACACGGAGAATGGATGTTTCGTGAAAAGTTTTATTCATCTCTGGTGTATATTTCAGCTGTGGACTAGAATTCATACAGTATAGTACCTCTACAACACCAGTTACTAATGTTTCTTAACCCAACAGTCTAAATTTTTAGAAGTTCCCCAACTTAACAAAAAAACAAACAAGCAAACAAACAAACAAACAAAAACACCACCAAAAACAATCCTTGGAAAGACTGGAACACTTGCATACCAATTAAGACTTTAATGCTACCATCTGACAGCAACAGTTTCACTGAGACTAAAGAACATTTATCTGAGGATCTGAGTTAAAATCTAGTCCTTACCATATTAACAAAGTAAATATGTAATATGGAAAATGTGTTCTGAATCACAGCAAATGTGTAGTCCTGTATTCTGTGTACACTGGTGGCAAATATAAAAGGCTACTTGGAGAGATCCCACCAGCATACATTTGCTGCTGTACATTCCTCATTCTCCCCAGCAACCACCAGGTCAGATCCCTGCCTGTTGCCCTTAGCAGCTGAGTGAAATAATCATCAGATATAAAAGCATGTCATATATATTTGATTTAAATTGTTTGGCCAATCATGAAGTAAAAAGTCAGATATGCTGTCCAAAAACATTGCGCATTAGTAAAGACAATTTTTACACTCAACATCTTCTACTCTGAGTAATCTCAAATTTGACCTAAACACCCAACATGTCAGAAGCCTACGCATGATGGAGAGAAGCTTTGTTAAGCTGTTTGTAAGATGATTATGATAATTTTATTGTTGCTATTGTTATTATTGAAAATACAATATTAACTCTTACAGGATATAGGTTTTACTTTGAGAAGTAATAATCAATTACATAGCCACTTTTAAAATAAGATTCTGAGGCTATTAAAAAAATCTTCCTTTTGTTCTACAAGCAAAATTTTGACTATACTAATGAAAAATATTTTCACTTACTGTTTGTGCTGCTGAACATTTTAATTTTTAACTGGTTCCTTGCATCCATTTCTGCAAGGTTCTCACAGGGATAAGCAATACTACAGCTTGGTTGTTAATGGCAGATTTTTGTGTGTTTTGTTGTATTTTGTTTCATTATGGTTTGGTTTTCTCCAGAGATATCCAGCTGTTTCCCTTTTTTTTTTTTTTTTTGGTCATCCCCCATCTGTGGTAAGGAATCTTGTTACAGGGAGAACATACAAAAAGTTTTGGGACAGACTGCGCAAGACCAACATAGAAATGGGAAGGGAGTTACACGTGTTACACTATTTTAATTTGCACACAGCAAGGTATGAACAGGGGTTAATACACCAGTTCTGACCAACTCTTGACCTTCTGCAGAGAGAAGCCTTGCAGAGTCACATTATGTTTTCTGAGACTAAGCAAAGATGTGACATAGGAAGTTTACCAAGGTTTAGTATCAGTTAATAAATAATGAAATGTTTGTTGTCCCAAGTGTCATTGCTGCCAACAGGTAAACTTTGCTTCTCCCTTTAGCCTGTTTTAAAGCCCTTAGAACTGACTTACAAACAAGAGAGCTTGAGAAGAAGACATCTACATAGCAGGATCTGCAAGGGAAGACACAAGTGACAGCAAGCATCTCACTGAATGGATAGGAAAAAGCAGAGAAAAGCATATGAAAAAAATGTCAGGAGCAGCACAAAGATGTGGAAAACAAGAGTGAGAACAAAAGAGCAGCAAGATCCTTTTAAATCCATGTAGAAGTAGAGCATGGGAGATTCTGTTTTACATCAAGTCTTTTGCTTAAAACACCCCATCAGCCCACTAAATTAAAATATAACTCAGGCATATTTGTTTAACTATGATAAATGTCCTTTCTGTGTCTTTCAACCCTGCTCATGCTCTGAGAAGTTGCTGTGCCACTGTGTTGCATATTGCAGTCAGACTTACAGGGGCAGTTTCAGCTTCTCTGGCTCAGGGTTGTTGAGGCAGTCTGACATGGACAGTAATCAGAGTGTCTGAAGACACTGGCATATGTTGTGGGATGTATTTGTTTTGTTTTCCAAAGCACAGAGACTTTAGGATACATATTGTGGAGCTAAGATGCATATCGTCAAGCTTTTCTCCCAAAGCATATGGAAAGGTTATTTTTGAAAAAACAAGAAAATAAAAGGAGGGAACTGTAGTAGTGGTGTCTAGGAGCTGGACTTTTTAAAGACCAGCACAGATGTTAAAAAAGGAAAGAGACGCCCATTCTTGCTCCTTGATTTAGAGAGGAAATCAATGTTCATCCATCATGATCTTGATGAAATTTTTAAATAAAATAATTTCTATATACTATTGTTCAGTAAGGTTTCAAACAGGCTTAGCATGTAGCTTCACAGATAGAAAACATTAAGAAAACAATTTCTCAACAGCAAAGCACCTGCAACACCCTCAGTTTCATTTCCGCCCATAAAAGATTAAAGTCAAATTATGAGTAAATGCAGTTTCAAGCTTTCTTTCTGGTTTAAACAAAAATTGTGTCAATCCATCAGATACAATTTTAGTCTTCAAACTTTGGATAACTGAGCACAAGTGTATATTGTTGACTTTATTAGCATTCATTTGGATGGCTCAGTAAGAAGAGGCCTTGGTTTTAAAACAGCTAGCATATCAAAATACAGCACTGAGACTTGTCCTTGCCCTCCATTAACTTCACATATAGTTAAAGTGCAATTACTACTTCCTAAACCCTAAAATGCCTCAGGACTTCTAGAATCTTACTCTGATGAAGAAACTTTCTGGAAATAACCTTTCCCTCTTTACCAGGTTGAGTCATGTCAACTTCAACCTGGTGCACAGCACCTCAGAGATTTACCCATGCAGGAAATCTCCCAAAAGAGAAAGAGTAAGTGATGAAATGTGCCTAGTGCTAGACTTTGTGAAAGTTGTAATATGAACATGCCATACTGGAGAACTGGACATCAGTGCACATCTTGACTCATCTTTAAAGGTAAATTACTAATTTTTCTCATAACTCCTGTCAAGTCCTGAGTACCCTCTCTGTCTTTTGGAGTTTCAGTTATTGTCTGAGGATGCAATTTCCTGTCCCAGTTTTTTATCCCTAAAAACATCTATAAAAATAATGCTCATTATTCAAATGTTGGCTGAGCCATTGATTTCACAGGACTGTGAGTAGTGTAAATTACTTAAACTTGCTTTGCTGTCTGCTTGTTTCTCATCTATTTCCCCAGTTCCAAAGGCTTGCCAGAAGCTGTTATGTAGTACTTGTGTTGCAGGATGCCATTGAATACATAATGCCTTGTACCTAAATTAAAGACACCACTCCAGAAGGGGTGTTGGAATGGCCAGTCTCAAGAGGTCACTTCCCATCTTGGTGCCTCTGCAATTTAGGCCAGTCCTGTGCCACATCTCGCTATTCCTCACAGATCAAAACTAGGTGATTCTCACTTACCCTACAACCAACTGGCAACTGGCTTTTAAAATAAAACACTATTTTTGCATGCAAATGTAGCATCTGCATTTTTACAAATCCTTTTTTTTTTCGAAGCCATGATACCTCCTGGCTCCTGATGCTGAATCTCTCTTTGTACCTTCTCACTTCTTTGCAGCATCTGCCAAATTCAGGTTCCGCCCTCTCTTTCTTTTATAAATAGTGCACCTGAGGAAAAAATACATTGGACTCTGCCTGGACTACATCTGGTAACACTGTACGTTCATATCCCACTTGATCAGTTGATGATCTTACCAACAGAAAATAATTATACCAACAGTTTTCTGCTATCTCAATATCCTCTTCTCTTCTCTTCTCTTCTCTTCTCTTCTCTTCTCTTCTCTTCTCTTCTCTTCTCTTCTCTTCTCTTCTCTTCTCTTTTCTTCTCTTCATGTAAATATTTTTGGGGTTTTTTTTTAAATATATTTCTTTTTTCTCTCTGTTATAACCAGGTTAAAAAGAAAATCTAAAAAGAAGCAACAAAATCACCTTTTAAGATTTAAGGCATAATGAATTTGAGTAGTTCTCTCTCCAACGCATCTATGATTCAGGAAAACACCACATTAAAAGAATTGATGATGATTTAAGTTGCAGCAGTTGAGCTTTTTCCAGGTTTTTTTTTGAGTTTTTTTCCAGATCTAGTCCGCAAGAGATAAAAAAGGCAGGTCTCAAGGTAGGGTGCAGAAAACACCTCAGCTCTTTCCCTATCCTGCAGCTCAGATTACACCACTTACCATGAGCCTGATATCTCCAAAAAAGGATGCAGAGTGAACCTCTCTTCAAAGCGGGCAGATAAGACAGTCAACAAGAACCATCCTCAAATTACATTAAAAAAAAGCTAAAAGAACCAGACAAATAAATATTATGAGATGTCCTCCTTACTCTGAAATATTCCTGATCCTCAAATACACAGTGCCAGTGGGCTTGAAAGGATAAAAGTCACCAACAAAGAAAAAAAAAATGGAGAAAGTTGAGAGTCAAAGCACGTCTGATGTATTGCTCTATGTAGAAGTTGCTGCATTAATTAGTCATGCCCTTTAATTTCACCTGTTTCACCTTGGAACAGAAAAGGATCACTAAACTGAAGACTGCAGTGACCTGCCCTGGGGAAGTGGTATGCTTTGGAAGTGCCTAATTTTAGAAGGTGATAAAATTTGGTTGATTATAATAATGTCCAGATGCTTACTTTTCAGCTCAAAAATACATGGAAATGGATTTCCATTTTGGTATAAAATTAGACAGTTTCTTCAGAAACTAAAAAAGCCGAGATTCCTAAGCAACTAATAGCATAAAATATTTATTTGCTTCTATACAAACGCCCTTCTGGGCAAAATATGGTCTCCACCAGATATTATTTTATAGAAATTACACTGGTAAGTTACAGTAACTGCTTATCTTGAAAAACACATCAACTACAATTATGCTAAGTCAAGCCACATCAAGTAGTCTCTGGCTGCAAAAAGTATGAGGTCAGATAGGAATAAGCCTGCTCCTTGATGAAGAGTAAAAAGATAATGGTAATAAATTCACAGCGTCTAAAGATCTGCCCTCGCATCTTCTGCTCACTTAAAGAATATTAGGCATATAAACCTGGGGAGAAAATAAATGATGAAGTAACAGAAGGAGAAAATAAAATAATTAGGTTTGGGCTTCAAACCATGACACTACAAATAAAGGGCAACCTGAATGTGTTCTGATTAGAAACACCACAAGGTAGCTGTAAATCCAAGCCTAATCAGAGGGTATATTGTTCTCTGAGATGCCATATTCTTTCTGGTCTTTTTATCAGTCTAGCTTATTAGGACACAGATTTAGGAATTTTTACCAAGGGGGTTGCAATCTTCCCATAATAATCTCTTCCACCTTTAAATGTGTGAGCTATACTATCAATGATAACATGAGCTTAATGAGATTTTTAATGGATGGAAATTAAATACAATTTTCTTAGGACTTAACAAATATTGCAGTATTATTTAATTTAAAGATGCTAGGCAATCAGCAGTCTACAAGCTCAAAATATTTTTTCCTTTATCTTTGCTTAAGCGAAAAATATTTCCATTTTGTCCAGTATTACTCTCAGCTCCACTATTTAAACTGGTTCTTATGATAACATAAAATAATATCAGTGAGAAATGTATATTGGAAAGATTAATTTTTAGCTTAATACAGTTGGAGGAAATGTGATGTAAGTTACAGTTCTTTAAAAGCTACACAAGGAAAGCTGATCTGCAGTTCCTAAGGGGACTGTATAAGCTGATTCAGAGAAAACAGGTATGAAATTCTGCAGGTGTCCAGGTAGTTTATCACTATCTCCCCAAGAAAGAAAAGAAGTTCACTCCTCAAAACTCAGAAATAGCTAATAATGTTGATAAATTATATATTTTTATGTTAGATTCAAACCACTTCAAGATGAACACAAAAGCCAGTGTCAGGCACCTTGATTATTGTACCAGTAAGTAAAAGACAGTCTAGCTGCCTTGGGATTTTCAAATCTTTAGAGATAAAGGAGGTTATGGAAGCTTATTGAAGCTTGGAAGCTTATGATAATCCATGAATTAAAGGGATTTAAAACTGCCAAAGAAGAACAGATGAGTGTGGATACCATTTCTATAGTAACACATGTTGAGCGCTAAAGATAGTCATACAGAAAGGGTGTGTTTTGATTTTGATGAGTCAAGTCAGTCATGTGGATAAGTATGTACTTCAGCTTTCATGTACTGTCAAAATGACAAATATATTTCTTCTCAGTTATTGCCCTAATTCAAGAGTATCTGACACTAGAGTGTTTTTGTAAAGAGCCTCTTGCAATTAATAATAATAACAACAACAGCAATAAAAATACATATTTTAGAGTCATATTAATGGAGAAAAACAGCATTATAAACTTAAACTCACTGTGGAAAGCAGAGCACTAACTCAGTGTTCCTCCAATTAAGAAAATTAATTCCTGAGGAAAAGATTAGAGTTACATAAGATCCAGAAAACAGGCAGAAAACAGAGTAACTTAGGGCTAAATGAATCCTTCAGAGAAGTCAAACCACAGAATTGTTTCTGAATTGATTTCCTATTCCTTCCGTTCCCAATCCTATGACTTCCCTATTCCATCAGTGTAGAAGTTTTCCTTAGAAAAAGTTAATTAACATAGACTGGAGTAGCCAGCATAGATTTACTTTCCAGTTACCATCCTGGGACTTGCAAAGCAATTCAGATAGATTTTAACTTTTGATACAGAGAAGTCTGTTGAAAAGCATCAAAGACTCTGAAGGAATAGTGGTGGTTTCTAAGGATCAGATTCTAAAGGTTTTGTGTTTGCCTAAGACAAAGAAATATTTGGGACACACATAGAAAATGGCCTGCAAAACTTCAGTATTCAGTTCTGATATATTTAATCACCTTATTTTTTTAATGTTTTGAAAGATGGGATGGATGCTAGTGTCTCAGGATAGTTCTGTTAAGGCAGGGATCATCTCCAAAGCTTACCATCATATCCTGAACTACAGGGTAGTTTGGTGTCAAAATGGCAGCTGCACATGAACCAACTTTCAAACTCCACTAAAGTAAGTGAAACAAAAGTAAAATGTTCTGGTATGGCACCAGAGCTGCTTTGAAGACAAGAGTATGAGGAAAG
>WBND01000182.1:463713-482088 GCA_013398595.1 Tychaedon coryphoeus
GAAGGGGCATAGTGTTGAGAGCATGAAAGGAAGATTTGTGCCCTTAGTTACTTCATTCTGTCATGACCTTAGCTGTGTGCAGCAGTAATTTTGATCCTCCAGTGTAACTAAATAAAGCACAGTTACTTTCTCAGGTGCTAGTCCAGCCTGTTGTTATCAAAGAACAGGTCTTGAATGGAAGCAGGCATTGAGGCAATATAAGGCCTTGATTAGTCTTTGAGAATAGACAGTTCTGAAAAGACCCCATTTAACATTAATAACAAATAAATTCCAAAATGTTTTTACCTGAATTATTAAATATTGAACAAACTGATTCAGCTTTGGCTGGGCTATGAGAGTATAAAGGCAGAAAACCTTCTATACTGGTAATTCCAGTTCTATGCTGAAAGCTAGTCTTCCTCTGAAAACAGCAGTTACATGCTTTTTTAAAACAGACAGACAAGGCACTTATTCCATTTCACTGAGGTCCAGAAGCCAATCCTTTATATAAAGCAGGTGTTTTGACCTTGGGGACATAATAATTCTGATAAAGTATGAAAGTATAATTCATAAATAAATGGATAAGATTGGGATAATAATTCTGAGGATACCCTATCCTTTCCAGTTCTGAACCTATGAAGTTTTCAATTCGTCTTTTTAAAAGAAGGCAAAAGAGACAAACAAGGAAAAAAGGCAGGCATGCTATATGTTACAGTTTTGTTTACAAAGGTAAGCATCTTGTTCTGTAAAGATTCCAGAGTTAAGTATTGCAAAAATCTTTGAAAGCATGGAGTAAAATAGTCTTCATCATAGTTTAAAGCTGCTTTTGGGTTAAATTTCAAAACTTTTTTGCAATTTAAACACCATCTGAGTCGGGATCAACACAGGAAAGATCTCCATTGTCAAACAGTGGGAATCATGAAAAGTGCTAATTAAAGCAATCATTGCTAAGAAACAAGGAAGAGGAAGAAGTGGTTGCATTTGGACAGAGTTAGGCTATTTGTATTATATGAATTAAACCCATTACATCACTGCAATGTGCTCAGAGAGGAATATTTTCTGAACTCTCCTTATCATTTTGTCCACTGGGGAAAAATACTCACATGCCAAGCTGAGATTTACAAGACCTGTAGCAAATTACCGCCCCCCCCCCCCCGAAACTGAAAACCAAACCTGTAATTGTCCTTCTAGCTTTGCAAATTGTCCCATCAGGACATTCTTAAATATGTATTAAGAATTATGAGATTGAAACCAAACTAGCACAAGAAGAAATGGAAGAGGAATACACTATATGTGATACACTTACATGGCACACAGATGGCACACAGATTCCATACTAAGAATGGCGTGTTGATTAAAAATATTTCTCACTTTTTTTTACTGATTTCTTCTTTATGACATTTTCTTCTTAATTTCTCTTGCTGTCATAAGCAGTTAACTGTATATCCTTTGCAGCCCTTTTAATCAGTGCCATTTTCTGGAACAGACCTCCACAAATGCTGTCTTTGTAGGAATGACCTACATTGGAAGAGAATGAATGTACGTTCACTTTTGTTCTGCTGAGATTTCCATCCATCCATCCATCCTGGAGCCTAGCTGCAAGGAACTGATAATCTGGGTAAAGATAGGCCAGTTCACTTTCTCAGCCATTTGCAGGATGGAGTATATTCTGTTTTGGCAAGTAGAGTGAGGTTTTCCACCACCCTGACATTTCAACAGCAGAAAAATCCTTTCCAGCTTAGCACCTTCAACTGTATTTCTGAACTCAGGCCTTCAAGTTATAAAATCATAGAATATCCTGAGTTGGAAGGGACCCATCAGGATCATCATGTCCAACTCCTGGCCCTGCACACGACTCCCCAAGAATCAAACAATGCACCTGAAAGTGTTTTCCAAATGCTTCTTGACATCTGTAAGCCATGGTGCTGTGACCAGTTCTCTGGGGAGCATGTTCCAGTGCCCAGCCACCCTATGGGTGAAGAACCTTTTCCTGGCATCCAACCTAAACCTCCCTTCATTCAGCTCCATTCTGTTTCTTCAAGACCAGTCACTGATCACAAGAGTGAAGGAATAGGTGCCTGTTCCTCTATTTCACCCTGTGTGGATGTTGAAGACCTCAGTGAGGTCTCAACAGCTTCTCCTCAAGGCCCTTCACCATCTTCATGGCCCTCCTTCGGACACTCTCTAACAGCTTTATGTCTTTTCTATACTGTGGCACCCAAAACATTTCCCAGCACTGGAGGTGAGGCTGCCCCAGTGAAGAGCAGGGTGGGACAATCCCCTCCCTTATCTGGCTGTGATGCTGTGCCTGATGCACCCCAGGACAGGGCTGGCCCTCCTGGCTGCCAGGGCACTGCTGACTCATGTTTAACTTGCCATCAAACAGGACCCCAAGGACCATTTCCACAGTGCTGCTCTCCAGCCTCTTGTTGCCCATAAATAAATACATACATACATACATACATTCACACATACATACATTCATACACACATCCAGGCTTGCTCCATCCCAGGTGCAGCATCCTTATGGTTGGTGATTTCCTGTAATTTGTCAACATCTCTCTAAAGGGCCTCCCTGCCCTCAAGGTCCTCTCAGTTTAGTGTCATCAGCAAACTGACTTAGTATCCCTTCCAGTCCTGCATCCAGGTCATTTGCAGATGTCCAAGAGAAGTGGGCCAAGGATGGAGCCCTGTGGAACCCATCAGTGACAGTGACACCAGTCTGACATCACCTCACTCACTGTAGTCTTTTGTGCCTGACACATGAGCCAGCTGCTCACCCATCACATCATGTGTTTATCCAGCTGTGGGCTGGACATTTCCTCCAGACGTGTCCTGAGAAAGACAATAACAAAAACTTTACTGAAATCCAAAAGCTCACATCAACTGTCTTCCCTTGATCAACTAAATGGGTTACCTTGTCAGAAAAGGAAATCAGTTTGGTAAGCTGACTTTCCTCCCATGAGGATGCGCTGGCTGATGATGTCTCCAGTGTCCTCCAGGTAATTTTCAATACTTCAGAGAATAATCTTTTCCATAACTTTACTAGGCACTGAAGTGAGACTGACAGGCTTGTGATTTCCAGTGTCATTCTTCTTGTCCTTCTGGAAAGTTGGGAAAATATTAGGCAGCTTTCAGTCGGCTGGGACCTCTCCAGATTCCCAAGACCACTCAAATATCATCAAGAGAGGCTTTACAGTGATATCCGCCAGCTCTTTGAGGATTCTTGGAAGAATCTCATCAAGCCCTATTCAATTTTGGGATCCATCTGGAGCAGCATGTCCTGCACAACCTCAAGGTTAATCAGGAGCTGATCATTCTCAGAGTCTTGGTCCTCCACCAGATCCATGTTGAAGACAGAGGCAAAGAATGCATTCAAGACCTCTGCCTTCTCCGTGTCTCTGTTTGTGAGATGACCGTCCTTATCCTATAATAGACTGATGTTATTTCTACACTGCCTTTTGCCATTAATATGTTTGCAAAACCTCTCCTTATTGTCCTCCAAAATTCTGACCAGCTTTAACTCCTGCTGATCTTTAACAGCTAAGATTTTTGGCTGCACATTTTCTCCCTACAGTGGTGAGCAGGATCTCTGTCTTCTTCCTGTGGCACCTGACCTCGCTTCCACTGGGCATTTTCTTCACATTATTTCCAAGAGAATATCCCAGTTCAACCAAGCTGGCCTTCTGCCTCACCCAAGTTTCTTTCAACACTTAAGAGCTGCCTGCTCCTGTACCCAACAAACTGTAAAAACTGCATATTCTCTTAAGCCTTCTGTGTCTGGTAACAGCATTGGCCTGCAAGACCATTCCCATGCCTGGGCTCTGCCATTCCCAGCAATGTCTGAGGAACAAGGTCAGAGATAAACATCCATACAGACTGTGTCCTGCCCTGAAGATGAGCACCCAGCATAAGAATGACATGGACTGTTGGAGGGAATCCAGGGCAGTGTCACAAAGGTGATAAGAGGGCTGGAGCTCCTGTCCTGTGATGACAGAATGAGATTATTAAAAAGAAGACTTAGGAAAGACCTTCTAGCAGCCTTCTAGTACTTACAGTGGCTACAAGAGAGCTGGAGAAGGACTTTTCATAAGGACAAGATAGTGGCTTAAAACTGGACAGATTTAGATTAGATATCAGGAAGAAATTCTCTACTGTGAGGGTGGTAAGGACAGTGGCACAGATTGTCCTGTGAAGTTGTTGGTGCCTATCCCTGAATTTGTTCAAGGTCACATTGTTTGCGGGTCTAAGCAACCTGCTCTAGCAAAAGATGTCCTTGCCCATGGCAGGGGAGCTGGAACTTGGTCAAATTTAAGGTCCTTCCAACCCCAACTATTCTATGGGTCTATGATTCTGTGACATGACCCAACACTACCTCTGTTCCTACAGGCCTGCTTAATTTCCCCCCTCCCATTTACTGTTTCTAAGGGGCTGTGAATGCTGCCCATAAGCATTATATATTTCAAAACTTCTGATGAATGAAGACTCTTAGGAGCTATCAGATAGCTTGTTAGAAGCTGAGGTGCATCTTGGAACTTTTTCCTTTCCTGGCCAGCTAGCTAATACCTCAGTTGGATTTTATGGGGTCAATGTTAAAAGTTTGTCTGTATTTCTTCGAACTTCAACCTCTTTGTCTGTCCTTCTAACCCATGGCATAACAATGAAAAGTACATGTGCAAATTTACGCAATATTAGCTGGCAACTTAGGAGATAGCCAACGCCTTCTGAGGTCAGTCTTGACAACAATATCAGATATCCAGCCACAGTTAGTTGGAGGATAAGCTTTTCTGTTTGGACATAATCCCTTCTATCAAAACTCTCTACATAATGTGTCACACTTGACACAAGCCTGTAACTGACTTCACAAAAAAAAATTGATTTCTTGGGGCAATATCTGGACTGAATGGTTTTTTTCATAGCCTGTGGTTTCATTAAAACCTTGCATTCCATACATGCCTACATTCTCTCAGTAGATTAGTCCTCCCTGCAGTCATGTCCACCTTCTTTCTTGTTTAACAGGTGACATAGGATTTTCTATCAGGTCTTTTTATTGTTGGTTCTGTAAACCAGTTATGAAGTTAAACAAAACATAACCCAAGAATAAACGGAAAATACATTCACTTTCTCTGGTCTTGTCAGGTTCTGCTTTGAAATTCAATTTCTAGTCCTTCCCGTATCACAAATCCAGAAGTTTTGTTTTGCAAATTTTTTATTGGAGTTGTGCAGTATTTCCTCATAGTAGAACCAGGCTGAGCTATTTTGCTTTGCATCAAGTTGCAACTTCTCCCAAAATCACTGCAGAGGTAAAATATCTGCCATCTGTTTACACTGACTTTATGCTTTGCCCATTTACTTGCCTTCTTATAAGGAAATTGCTTGGATGCAACAATTTTAATAAATAGTGTGACATTAGTCTGTCAAATTAAGAGATGTCCTCATTACTTAGTGCATTATCCAATATATTACTCTTCCTATTGAAGCATCATAAATAAATAATCGCAAAATACTACTATTTATGGAATGAAGAGGGAACAACCACACCTAGTGGAAGCTACAGTCCAAACATAACCCTGAGGACACTCAATAGACGCAAACAGGTTGAGGTGGTGAGGAAACACACTCACAAAGGAGTGCCAATTGTCTCTGATGCCAATAAACTCTAGTGCATTCATTGCTAGGTATTTTGTTTTTCCTTTTTTTTTTTTTTTTTTGTAAGGACAGGTTTTGCACAGATAAAGGTATTGATGAAGACTCTGGATGATTTTGGATAATAATTCCAAGTCTTCTCAGTGCACATGCAGGAGCAGACTGCCCTGGACTGTCCCCAGATGCCTCAAGGATAAGGATCCTATACAAAATGGACTGCTCTTACAACCAAAAGAATTTGAGAAACTTCTAGGTTATAGGCTTCAGGTAAGTCACTCAGGTGTTCGTAAAGCAAATCAGGTTTATCTCCTGATAAATTGGCAAGAGGACTGCAAGGGCCAGCTGACAATTAGAAGCATTCTGCTGTTTCACCAGGCAGTCTCTAAGGCAATTACCATTGTCAGCTGGAATTTGACAACCAGAGAGGACATGGATTCCCTTTCTTGTAAATGGATTCAGTGATCTAACATCCCACCAACATTTCTTTAACCTCTTGTAAGACTTTTGTAAATATAAATAAGCATTTCTGAAATAAGAAATCTGAACATCATTCTCTCTTTCAAGGGCACATTAACAGTTGCACACCTAACCAGACTTGCATTGTTCCCTGGTGCCTCAAGCCTGAATGCCAGGCTCATGGAAAGTACCTCCAGACAACAAGAAAAAAAATCTGTTGTGTTTTTTGGGTTTTGGGAATTTTTTGGAAATGGTTAGAAAACTTCTGTGCCAATAGGCTGGCTTAAACAACGTATTTCAAAAACTGAAGTATGTCACTTCTCAAGGTCATCACCTTAGTCTACAGAAGGTATTTTTATGCTTTAATCACTTTAATCACTAAAGGCAATTTAATTTTTTTATCTTTGGCAGAAAAACTCAAAATATTTTTTCTGAAACTTCTGGTTCAATAAGAAAAAAAACTTCATAAATTATGTAATAGAGGTAAAAGCTAACCCAAGAAAGCACTATTCTGAGACTGGGTTCTATACATCAGTCACAAAAAATATTTGTATTAAACAAAACTTACATCTTTTATTCATCTAATCTGAAGAGTCATCAAAATAAGAACACTGTGCATGTGCAGTATTAATTTCATTTTAGAAGCCCTAAGCAGAAGATTGTTTTGCATATAAACAATGTTCCCTCTTTATTTCTGATGACTGCTGTGGAAACACAATTTGGTTATACAATGTTTTAGTGGATAAATTAAAAAGAACGGAATAAGAATTTTCTCGCAGGTTTTTTTTTCCTGTGAGCTTCATTTATCAAGAAAAAATAATATCCTAGCTCTTCCTCTGTCTTCTTCCACTCTCCCAAGAAACTTATGTCAGAGATATGCTGGGATACACAAAAAAATGACAAAAAATATTTAATCAGATAAAGGCTGCTAAAATTCTAGCTATGACAAGTCTCATTATTCCTCATCTTCCAAAACAAAGCAAGAAGAGAAATTAGATAGGAAAAAAGCATAATAATCATACCCCTAAAATATGTTGTTCTGGAAGTCACACACCAATCACTAGCTTATTTCAACGTCTGAGGCATTAAAAAGTATTGCTTTTGATTTTTGAATTTCTAGATCTCTGCCAGCTTATAATATCAGGCAACCTCCAGAAATGCAATTGATTAAAATTGAGTCATTTTGATAACTCTACATTAGTTTTAAAGGGATGAGGTTATGCCAGGAACTGAGCAAATTTCTATTTTCTACATAAGCACTCCACACCATGAAGCCAAACTAATCTACAATTAAGATGAAAGCTTCTTTTCAACTTATATAAAACTTGCTGAGTGGAAGATAGCCACATGAAGAGGTAAATTCAAGAGACAGTATTCTCATCTATGGCATAAAAGTACAAAGGAGCCCATGTCTTTGGTGGAATCACTTTTTCTAGGGTAAGCAAGAGCAGAGTTATCTTCTAATTGTTTTATAAAAGACAGCCAATTGGAATATCCAAAATTAAAATGAGTAGGCTTTCTGCCACAGGTAAACAAGCCAATTGTTATGCCTATTATCTTTATGCATAATAGAATAATTGCCAAGCACTGTATTGAATTACGATTCACAATTTAACTTCCTCAAATTACAGTTTGCAATAACCAGTGTTAGAGGTATGATTATTGGATTTTAAATTATTTCAGTATGCCAATAATGTATTTAACATCACAGCAATGTTTCTTTATAATCCAATTTCTTACTATTGATTCCAGGTATTACAATTATGATGCACGAATTTCTGTGATAATAAAAAATCCCAGTGACTCAAGACAGTTAGCAATTTAGCACTTGTCAGAGAATATTTCTCCCTTCTGTTCTATTTTCCTATTAGACTATGTATTTATCGTAGTTTATTAACTGTTGCTGCATAAAATTTTTGTTGCTTGGTCCAGGCCAATGCAGCATGATTTGGTTACCTCCTGGGAGTTTACCCTCACTGTTCCCCATGAGACGGCAAACTGAAAAACCGAGAACCTTTATCTTTCAGGGCACTACTGAGAAATCCTAGGGCATCTGAGCTCTAAAACCTGACAAGCAATTCCGACAGCTCTCTAAAGCTTTTAAACTTCCAGTAGGTTTGTTTAACCAAGCGTTTGAGATGGTTTGAATGGTTTTCACCACTTCACCATGGTGACTGCTGGTGGTGTGCAGACCGCATCGCAACCAAGCCTTAGAGATACTGGAGTTGAGACTCCCCTGTGCCTCATGGCACAGCCATGTGCTGCTGATGGATGGCCTGGCTTAGAAATCCCTTTGTGCCTGTAGACTGGTGCTGTACATGATGATTCAGTCACATCAAGAAAGCATCCACCAGCTGTCAACCCAAAGGAAATGCCAAAGCTGTTTTCATAGGTACATTTCCACAATACGCCCCCCAGTTCTTGAGGCCTCATCCCTGTTACAGCTCTAAAAAGTTGCAGGACCAGGGATTTCATACTCCTAGGAGGTCAAGGGAAAGACACAATCTAGGAAGGAGATGTGGGTCTGAGTGCAGATGTTGCAAGACTGCCTGCTTGCTATGAAGACCTGTGGACACCACTGAAGCCTCAGGCTGAAAATTGTAAGGCTCACAGCTCTTTTTCTCTTTCTCATGTTAGGGAAACTTTTCCTAGGCATGAGACAGTTTCTCAGCTCTGGCCTGAGCCTCCCCAGGATGATAACATTTGAGAAAAACAGAAAGGAATTAAAAACAAGATTTACAAGCAGTACCCCAGAACCCAGTGCTGACCTAGGTTTCCTCAGCCTGCACTCAGCCAGCACCCGTGGCTCAGCCAGGATGGATGTACACACCGCAGCCACAGTCATCTTAGACTTTGTCGGCGCGCACAAGATTCCTCTGGATGCCACTGGGCCTTTGGGCAAAGGCCTGAGTGCTTTGCTCATAGGACGATCCAGTGCCACTCTCCAGGGAATCTTTGCTCACCCTGGGGTGATTGATGCTGATTTCACAGGTCAAATTTATGCTACGGTTTCTACGCCTTCTCCCCCTGTCACTATCCCAGCAGGAACTCGAATTGCCCAACTTGTGCCTTTCTATTCATCTGTTCTCAGGGCTGATCAGTGAGAACGCAAAGACGGTGGCTTTGGATCTACAGGACCACCACAGGATTTTTGGAATATCTCCGATCAGCGCCTGCAAATGATGTGCACTCTGACCCTCTCAGGCGCCAACCCTGTGCTACAAGAAAGGCCTTCTATTTCCATCAGGTGAAGGACCTAATGAAGTCCAAAGGCCATGAGCTTGAACTAGTGTACTTTAAACCAGGACTGACAGAAGACTGTAAAATGTGGAAAATACTTAACTGCTAGACAAGTACAACAGGAGAAACAGACTGTTCTCTATTTTTCTCTATGGCTATTAATTAAGTGGAGGAGGAGCAGATGTCTGTGAAAAAGAGCTACTGGAGGAGGAGCAGATGTCTCTGCAAAAGAGCTGCTGCAGTTTGGGAACTTTTACAGGAAACTGCAGCAATCTCAGGTGACATGACCCTGGCTGTGGTACTCAGAAGATCAACGAAATCATCATAATTTTGCCCTTCATCCCTAAAGAGCAACATTACCACACCTAGTGCCTGCTTGTGCCAGATGAATTAAAACAGGTTTTGACATTGTTCAGCAGTTATTCCCAACTCTGCAGGCAAAGACCTCTCAGAAATCTTAGATTCCCACAATGGAACACTGTTCACCAGGCAGACCTTTATCCTTGTGTTACACAGGCTTATATAATTTAGGGGTCATTGAAGGCAGTCCTAGACAGTCCATCTCACAGTCACTACAGTATTGCTCAGGTATCTGCTCCCGTTTACTTACTTATTTTTGCTCTCAAGTTGCTCAGTTGCACAGAATTGGAAACAACAGGGCTGAGCAGGATCAGAAGCTACTTCTATTCTGTTATTAAATTTATCCAGTGCAGTGTCTTTTGCTGCAGAGTCCTGTTCAGTGCTAGGATTTGGAACTCTCAGAGACCTTTCTACAGATACCAGCAGTGGCAGTTCTACCTAAATATATATTTCTTTCATTTCATTTTTGGAGAGGTTTGTTTTGTTTTGCGTTTTGTTTTGGGGGAGGGGCGTGCTTTTTGTTGGTTTTTGTTTGTTCGTTTGTTGTTTTTTGTTTTGGGATTTTGTTTTTTGAGGGGGTTGGGGTTTTTTTGTTTGGTTGGGCTTTTTTGCGTTTTGTTTTGTTTTGGGTTTTTTTTTTGTTTCTCCTATACAGCAGGAACATTCTTCTACTTCCTGCTGAAACTCTTCTCTCCCCTGAGGATCACCTTTTCTCATTCCAATACTTGGCAGTCTCTGGGAACACATGCAGTTCAGGAAAGCAGATGGGTTGCAGCCTGACGGGTCATTCAGGCAGTGGGAAATTGAATCTTTACACCACCATTTTTCTTCCTTGCTATGTAAAATGGCTCAGTAATTATGTAATAATCAACCTGGTGCTAGTGAAAAGACTGAATTTTCAGTCCTGTCATTGTAGTGACACTGGGAATGTAAATAGAGTCACAAAATACAAAATCACACAACACACACGTTAGTTGCTGTTCAGCTTAGTTCAGAAATTGCTGCATGTGATCAGTAGAAAATGAGTCTGTGTTGGCCAACTGCTGGATCATAAGCCTGTTCATGAAGGACCAAGACCACCTGCATTTTACTCCTAGATATGTCTGGGTATTTGCATATGACAATGGTTCTTTGCCATGACTAGGCTTCTGTTCTAAATTTTTCTCAGTCATGGTAGCAAGGGCTCCAAAAGAGACTTATCTTCTAGCATTTTCCATCAGTAGAGTTGTGCTTTTTAATGAGGTTTCCTTCTTGACTCAATGTCAATTATGTTCAGCAATCACCCTTCGAATAAACTTTTCTGGGACGGGGTTGTTTGTTTTCGTGGGATTTTTTTCTGCATTTATCTGAGATGACTGCTTTGGAAACCTTTCCTTAAGCCTCACTGAAAGCAGCCTGCAACAACTTGCACAAGCAGAACAGTTTGTCTGCAAAAAGAGAACATTTGTGGTCTAAAACCTCTGAGGATTGCTTCACTCAGCTGTCTCAGGTTACAATGTAAGAGGTAACCAAATGCTTGTATTCTATTACTATTTTGATAAATTGTTAAAATAGGCGGGGCAGTTTTCTTTATCTCCTTCATTACTCATCTCTGATAACCCCCTCTGGGGCTATCTTCTGCTAATTGGCCTCCTTCAGGTAACTGCAGGTAACTCTTAAAATTACATCATCCCATTGTAAGATGCTCCACCCAAGGGGAGGAACCAAGCATTCCTACCTGGATATAATATGAGGCTGGAACACTAGAACAGCCCTTCTACTGGATTCCCAGAGGACAAGAGCTGTATCACCACCACTGGACCTTCAGAGGAAGAGAGACCCTTCTACAGGATCACTGCTTCAACAGAACCACGTCTATTACTTCAAGAGGACTGCAGCCACCATTTAATCAGTCTGCCACCACGACACTGACCACAGGGTGTCAGGTCATGTCCTGACTCTGTCAGGTTAAGCCAGTGTTTCTTTATTACTGTGTTTATTTTAATTTTCCTATTAGATTGTAGTTCTGCCTTGGAATCCCCCACTCGTTTGCTTTCAAGCTAGTACTTCAATCAGCATCACTCAGGGCTGACAACCTGTGGTGCGCAACCCACCACATTAAAAAAAAAAGGATAAGATTGTTTTAAAGACCTTAAACCAACTTGTTCTCTTTCTACCCCATGAACACACAAGTATCAATGGTTTCAGTGAACCTGAATTCAGATATTTTTCTTTGCAAGCCTGGGCAATTCTAACTTCCAAGGAGATTAAACAAGAATCTCTCACTATGGAAAACTTAAGTCTCACATTTTAGTCCCCACCTGACTGATAACAAAGAGACAGTTGTCTCTTTGACAGAGGCATACTGTGTGCTCGGTACTCCAGTGTGCAAGAACACAAACGCCTTGTGATGGTTATGTCATAGTTTCAGAAAAATAAATCTCAGAATCCTAGAATATGCTGAGTTGGAAGGGACTCACAAGTGTCATTGAGTCCAACTCCTGGCCCTGTACAGAACCATCCCAAGAATCACACAATGAGCCTGTTGTCCAAACTCTTTGAACTCTGTCAGGCCTCACGCAATGACCACTTCTCTGGGAAGCCTGTTTCCCTGCCCAAATATCGTTTAGGTGAAGAAACTTTTCCTCATACCTAACCTAAATCTCTCCTGACACAACTCAGGCCATTCCATCAGGTCCTGTCACTGGTCACCACAAAAAAGAAATCAGCAGTTTTCCCTCCTCTTCCCCTCTAGAAGAAGCTGTAGACTGCAATAAGATCTCCCCTAAGCCTCCTCCACTCAAACACCTTGACTCACTTGCTTTATTTACAGTGAAAGCACTCCCCCATCACCTACTAAATGGTAATAGGGTACCCTGAACCAAATTACTGAAGACCACTCCCTTTCTATGTTCCACTGAATTAAAGTAAACTATCTTCACAGAAATGAGCAATATCCTGCTATTTTCCCTTGCAGTTGGTAGTTTGTTCCAATCCTGCCCACTTCAGCAGCAAGTTACTGAAAAGTTCCAGCAAGGGTTCTCAAGAAATAACTCCAGAGTCAGCACCAGTTACCATTAGCTCTGGATCCTACTTTACTGCAGCAACCTACCCTGAACCCACTTTATTGCAGTAATCTAAGTGCTACCAAGAGAAACAAGACCTGTGTTAGTGGGAGTACAAAGCTGCTTCTGGCTCCTAAATTATGAGATGCTCAAATAAACTTTTGTCTGCTGCTCCTACAGCACAGAAAAGAGAATGACTGGCTTCCCCCTCATAGAAGAGGCTGCTGGAAGAAAATCAAGCCAAGGAGCTGGTTGTTTGCTGGGCACAAGATTGCCCATGTTCCTCTGCCCTCTGATAGAGTGCCTCATTCTGTGACATGTTGAAAAATCTCATAGAATTTATCAGCATTTGCTGTGGAATGAGTCTCACTTTTTACAGCTCTCCTCACCCATCCTGTTGATACTATGTTACCAAGCCCAACCAATTAGTTAAAGATTCTGCTTTGAATCCCCTTGAAATTTTTCATATTTTATGTAGTTGCAGAAGGTATGAAATTTCAGGTCCAAAGACACTCTGAGTCAATTCCCTTGTACACTGACTATCAAATGCAACACTTACAAGAATTCAGTCTCTTCTTAGTAGCCCTCTGTCTCCAAACTAATTCCATACAGGCAAAAATTAGTAAACTGACTGCAAAAAAATTGCCAAACCCACGGATTCTCAGATGCACTTTCAGCTTGTCCCTTGGTAATAAACAATCCTCCCTCGAGGTTAGTAGTCAGTTCCTCTTCATTGATTTTAAACAGATAACTGAGACTGACTGCAAACCTGTCTTTCTTACTATTCTGTTATTATCAGATCTCACTGTTTTAAAAAGCTTTACAGTCTAGCAGTACAGCAGAGGTTTATTTACTACCACAGCCTTTCTGATTGCTTCCTAATGTCTTCTTCTGGTGGTGTGTATTTACAATCCAAATAGCCACAATTACTGTGATCAGATTATGTCTACAAACCACCAGTTACTGGGTAGCTAGAGATGTATCAACACACACTACTGTATGCGAAAGTTGCAAGTTTGTGTTCCAGGACCACAAACAGGAAACTTCAACATCTCTCCATTGAATATTTCATCATTGTTTTCCAGCTTTATATTACTGAAAAAAATACCTTTCCTTGTGCCTGGGGTTAGAGGGGGAGGGAATAAATCCTGTATAGTATTGCTACAATAGGTTTAATCTACAACTCACTAGAAAGGAGATTATACCCTATATTAAGACTTCTTGCTTTCATCTGCCTTTAGCCTTTGCTCACTTACATTCATGCACAGAAAGACATATTCCTCTTTGCCCTATCTTTTATCCAGATTCACAATTTCACAGTTTCTTTCCCTGTGCCTTACAGACACTCAGCGTAGATGACGCCTGACTTTACTGCTTTTAATACTTAAGAGGCGCTGTCATTAAGATAATCTGGGGAAAAACAGACATATACTGAAATATTTTTGTGACAGACAGCAAAGCACAGGTTGATAATATAAGCAGAAGCCCTAGAGAGGAAAGCTATGAAGGACTATTACATGTGTGACAGCATATGTTTACACAGGAAATACAGTCGGGTGTTTCAAAATGTCTGAACTACCTTATCTTTGCCCAGCTGACAATGTCAAATGAGAAGATATATTTCAGGACAGCTCAAAGTGTGTTTTTATTTCTACCTTCTATGAGTGAAGTCTCATTTGTTTCCATTACTATTTTGGGAAACTATTTTGCTTAGGCCACTTTTCAGATTTTAAAACCCTTTTTCTTCCTTCTCTTGTTTCCTAAGTCTTAAGCAACGTCTTACTGGAAAAGGGAGCCTCTTTTCTGTATTAATAACTGGCATAATCCCTCATGTTTCTGGCACAAGGTGGCATAGACAGAAAACTTCAGAAACAGCTAAACAAAGAGGAGAACTGAGACATACAGGGCCTATCATGGTTTCCTCTGATGGAGAGATGGGAAAAGACTCCAGCACTAGGGTGCAAATGTTTGGATAAATGTCCACATCTATCCTAAGTATTTAAGTGTTCAAGTGGGGGAAGAAAAGCTTATACCTAGAGGAAAAAGACCAAGAAGGGTCCCAACTACATCTCTTTGTTGCTTAAATTTTGCAGGTTCTCCAGTGATGTGAATCTCACCTGAATTTCATGAGACAGAAACTCCAAATACAATTCTACACAAGAGGTTCCAGCTTTGAAATAGATATTTTCATGAGTTTCATGAAGGTCAAAACTGTTGATTTCTGCACTGTTTGTTGGAGCAAGCTTCAGAACAACATTATTTGCATTTTTTCCCTTGCTATTTTCTCATGATGTAAAGTCACAGAACCACAGAATACTTTGGGTTGGAAGTGAGCCTTAAAGTTGGTTCCAACCCTCCTGCCATGGAAAGGAATCATAAAGATTTTGAGAAACAGAGCTGTTCAGACTAAAAATCAGTGCTGCCTACAAATCCATGATAAAATTTACAAAACCTCTGATCACAAGATAATCTAATCCGTTCTGATTTTATTTGATGTCTATTGCAATGAAACTAAAATAACTCATCTCAAAAAAAAAAAAAAGAAAGAAAAGTACTTTAAAATAAACCATTAATATACCATGCCACCTAGTTCTGAAAATATTTTCACTTTATCATCCAACCTGGGAGTTAAATAAATATATCTTCTGAAAGTGGTAAATTTCCAGTAAGTGTTACACATGATCAAGAGGTTTTAGAATCACAAACTGAGTTGAATCAAATATATAAATACAACGTGACATTCAGTGGAAGACGGTTTGCAAAGAGGTGCAAATCTATGTGAAGAAAAGGAAGTAAAGTAAAATGAAACTAACCATCCATTTGCAGATTTTACAGGGGAGGTGGACAATAAAAACCCAACATTTTTCACTATTTTGCTCTTTATGAAGATGTTTAGTTTGTTCTTCGCCCACAACAGGAATTAAACCCATTCAAATGCAGAGATAAATTTAGAGTTAACATTGCTCCCCTGCTCGAATCTTGTCACAGAGAACTTCCCCATGGAGAACTGCATGAGGTAGCCACTGCCAGCAGGTTCTCCTGCAGCTGCAGCTTCTGTGCACAGATTGCAGCAGAGCCTGTTGGCAGCTTCTTATCTCAATAGCTCTTTGTATCTCAGGCATTTCAGAGAAAAATGTATACTTCAGTTTAGCAAATAACAAACAATATTGACAGATTTTGACAATGAAAATCCTGGATTTTTTTACCATTTACCTCTGCTTTCCATTTCCATTTGCTTGTGAAATCTCTTGCTGAAAGGTTTCATGTCAGTAGTGATAGCTGCCACAGTGAAAATGAAACAATGGATGGCAGTTTGTGGCTGGAACTACTGAGGGGGGAAAGCGAAAATTTTCATTAGCAGGGCAACTGAAAACATAGCTTTCAAAGTCTTCTTCCTTTTTTTTTTTTTTTTTTTGAGAAATTATCCCCTAAGATATGAAAAATATTTTGGCCAAAATTTGTACTAATGTTCCCTAAATGTATTTTCTAGAAAGAGAAATTGCACTCAGTGGAATAATTCAAGTGATAACAAAGAAAAACCTTTTATTTGCTTAAGTTCTTGAGGGATGTGAGCTTGAGTGCTTTGCTCAAAGCAATACAAGAAACATTTAGCACTTTTGCAGGTCAGACTAGGGACTCCTGTGTCCCAGTGGTGATGACCAACCCATTCTTTCTTTGTTGTGCCCAGATCCTTTACTCTGCATTCACAGTAAGAGTTACTATATAATGTCTCTATAGAAGAAGCTATAAAACAATTCTCCGAAGGCAACATGAATCAGTAAAACTCTTAGAGAAGTGTTTTGTTTAAAATTCCCTTATATCACCCATTTGTCATCTTTCATTACTTAAATCTATTTATTTTGTAAATAGAACTGAATGAAAAGTTTCATCTATTATGGTCTCCTTAAACACTGTATAGTATTTAGCATTATTCAGACTAACAAAAACAATTCCAAGTGACACTGGAAGCTTGACATTCTAATTAGCCAGTAATATTAACATTTCTCATTCCAACCAGTTCTTTCATTACTAGACCTAATGTAAAAGCATCATCAACAGAAAAAAAATATTTTAGTCATGCTTACTCCATTGAAATGTAAATAAATTTGGTCACGGAACAGTGAGTGTAGGTATAATCACTGAACAGAACATAGATAGGATTGGGCTTCTAGAGAACATTTATTTAGAACGAAAAGCTTCAAATTTACAATTATTCTGTCTGTTTACATATCTGTGCCACAATCTTTCTAATGTGACCTTTATTTTCAGGATAACAGCAGCTGACCAGAGTTGCATTATGGAGCACACAAAGGAGACTCAGGCCAAGTGTTCACAAATTACTCAGGAAAATAATTGACACCAAGCACCCAGGCCTCAGGCAGCCTACCATTTCAGAGGCTTGCTCTTATCTACCCAAGGGACACACTTCTCAATTCCAAGGATAATCTAAAATCCATCACAATTTTGCTGAAGGAGATGCCTAAAGGCCAGCTGGGGGTAGGGGGGGAGGGTTTCAAGGACCCCTGAGGACTGCCTATTCAAGGAGAACTAGCAATAGGACTCAATGAATAAACCACCCTTTAGGCATTTTCCTCTGTCTAGGTCATATTTAGAGGCTCAAGTGAAGGGGAAACTGAGTATGAGAAAACTAAGATAAATATTCTCATATACAAAATCCATAGCTAGGATCAGATGACAACTCATCGGGTAAGTCACAACCATTTATCTAGTCACATAATTAGTATTAAATGTAAGCTGCATGGAGGTTGCTGGTCCCACACTGACCAGTCAAGAAGCACTTCTGTCTGTCCCACTGTGGGTCCAGCCAAGAACTGCCATCCAATACTTTGTTTTCACTGTAGCAGGTATCACTAGTGACATGGAATCTTACAGCAACAGATCCCACAAACAAATGGAAATGAAAAGTAGATGCAAGTGGTATAAAAAGTCTGGGATATTGTTCACTTGTCTTTCCTAAAACCGATCATTTAAAATCCCTCTTATAATACATCATCAATACATTAAATGTGTGGGTTTTTAGATGGTCAAGTTATGCACAGTAAACGTGTGGGTTTTAAAGCCAAATCAGACTCACAGAAAGGGCTGTAAAGCATGGGAACAAACTGCCCAAGGAAGTGGCTAAATTAGGACACATGAAGGTATTTAGATGATGTATGGGTGTGGCACTTGGGGACATGGCTTAGCAGTAGATTTGGAAGCACCAGACCTACAGTTGAATTCTATGCTCTTAAAGGTCTTTTTTAAACTAAACAATTTAATTTTTCTATGATTTAGGCATGCCTTTTGCATACAATTATACAGAAAGTCTCAATTAATCAGAGATGGTTTCCTAATACACATCTAGTGATATGACAATTTCTGTAAAGAAAATTTTTCTTATGTGTATCTTGACCTGTAAACTCTGGCAAGTTATGCCTTTCCTAGTATTTCACACCAAATCAGAAAATCTAGTGTAAGACAATTGCTCTTCTTTTACCATTTAATAAGCAAGCAAAATAGGCTGGGGTTTTCTGGGTTTTCTACTTCAGGAAGATTCTGGGGCTTTGACTACACCATTCATGTATCAGAATCCTATTTGTTACACAATTTGAGATCAAGTTCACACAAATTTATTACAAGGAAAGAGAGC
>WBND01000182.1:493559-505542 GCA_013398595.1 Tychaedon coryphoeus
GCAGTGTGGAAATAAATACACTTCCCTGTCTCTAGCTTAATCAACATTGCTGAGTGAGGAAACCAATATCTCTTCATCACAGACTGAGCTAGACTCTCTTCTGCTTTTTCATTTCTTCATATGGTAGAAAAACAGAGAGAAAAACCCCCACAGTTATAAACCTTCTGAAAAGAAATATCTTCACCTCTTAACTTTCTCTACTCTCTAAGCACCTAAAATAGCTGCAGCAGTCACTGAATTATATTCACTTAGTCTCAGACAACTGCTGCAGGGAAACTCTCAGCCAATGTGGCTGAGACGCAGCAATATCCCAAGCTATATCCCAATGGGATAAGAGCAGTTTCAAGAGGAGGCAGTGGCACAAGGTTTGCCTTGGTAAGTGCTCTTACCCACAGCCCAGTCTCAAAAAGACTAGGTGTGCCAGTGCCAGGGACAGCCTGGTTGCCAAGGGCTGCCCTCAGTCCCTGTTGGGCAACAGCCCTGATTGCTTTATGAAGCCACCCAGGTCTGCAGACCAGGGCAGCACCAGAGCCTCCCTCCCAGGCTGTGAGGTCTCCAGATGAATGCATGAGCCAACTCACTTTCCCACTAGCTCTGTTGGCTGGTCCTACCATGCTGGTGATTCAGTCAAATTTTCAGACACTTCTACTCCTTTAGAAGGTGTGGAGACATTTGCAGTCTTTTTTTTTTTTTTTTTTGCTTCCCCACTGAGTTTGAGGCAGACAAGTGATTATAAGTTGCAGAGAGTCACAGAGGGCTTATCCACTAGCTATGTTTTTCAGCTGATGCTTATGGACTGTGAAAATTAGATCATTCCAGTCTACAAGCAGTGCACAGGAGTGGTCCCTTCTGTTTGAGTCTGGATGCCATTACCACATGAGCTGCACCAGCTCTGTGTTTTCTGAAGACCAGCTGCCTACTCAGCTGCCAGCTTTGAGATAACTGGTTTTCCATGGCTGGGAATTCCAGGTATAAGCCACCATCTGTGATTACAAGATCCACATAGTCTGCATATTTGCATCCTAGCAGTGTTTTTCATAATTAAACAAGACAAAGATTGACTTAGTATCACACACAATAACAGAAACATTTTCACTAGAAAATGTTAGCACACACCTTATGTAGAGGTACTTTTGATAACATAAAAAGGGAAATATTTCTGATTAAATCATACTTTACTCCTTAAGCAATGAAACATAATGAGTATTTGTACGGGAAAGTTTGAGGATCCAAAATGATTCTGAACTAAGACCTTGCAGAGTTGCTGGGGAAAAGAACTTGAAAATCTGTTCTCTTAATTGCAAATATTTTTTGCAGCAGAAACATTGAATGACACATCAAACTGCTTTCACATGTGAAATCCCACTGGTATAAACCACATCATGTAGCAATGAACACCCAGCACTGATTTAGATATTCTGACTTTAAATCACCATCTCCCTAAGCTCAGAAACGTGCTTGGGAGAACTCCAGCCACATACCCACTGCAAGAAGCATACATCAAATAGATCACCAGTTGTCAGGGACCAGGCCCAAGATGAGAGAGATGTACTTGTTTTTTCTGTAGTCATCATTTTCTGAGTGGATTCTGCCAGGCTTCTCAAGGTCTGCCTCTGCAGGCAACTTCTGAAAAGCCCCAAGAGTCCACATAGTGCTACAGAAGCAATAGAGCCTGAGCTTTTCTTCCTGGCTGGGTGATCACGAGAAAAAGATGGAACTGCTGCTGTCAATCATTTCTAGCTTGGATAAGGAAGGCTCTGGTAGAACTAAACTGAATCAATCTCCTCTTCCTCTCCTCTCTTGAACTGTTTTCTAATAGACTCACTGTCCATCCTAAAATAGTGGGCATTCCCATCATTTTCTCTGTTTAATATTTTTGGATAAGTTATACTAACTTCCCACATCATTGAATCACAGCTTAATACTTTTTGTAGCATATATATTTACTAGGTATTTCAAAAAGTCAAAAGTAGAGTCCCATTGGCTTCAAAAGTTTGAGGAAAAACAAAAGAAGCGTAAGTTAAAAAATATAGACACAAATATTGGAAGTCTGACCCTCATAAATACCTGAAGTCCATGACAAACCTGGCAGAATCATATGCTGTGCACTTCTCAGGCTGATGAGTTACAACAACATAATAGCAACTGTTTTAGAAGTCATCTTTTAAAAATCTCTGATGAGATTTAGAGCAGAGTAATTTTGCGAGTTGGAATATGACACATAATCAAACCTCTGAGACAGGTGTGAGAACTTCACAAAAAATCCCTCCATCCTGATTGGTAATACTATCTATAGTGTAAAAGTCTTATAACACCACTGACAAATGTGCTTCAATCTTTACACAGATTGCAGCAGTCATAAATGCTTTGCATGTACATAGTGTAGTCACATCCAAGGATATGTTCTGTAATTACTTGGTCAATGTTTCTGACAAGGCCTTGAGTTCTGTCTTCTCAGAAGCAGCTGTATCTGTCAGCAACACTTAATACTGGAATTCTCAGGCACCTTCAAGAGTTTTTGGTTCATTTCTGCTGTGAGAGCTCTCTGCATTTAGTCACAGCTTTATATTACCATTTGTACATCATAGTTATTAGGCATGATATTTGTAGCCACCCTTCAAAACTGACACAAATCTCTTCTAGAACCTGGCTTAAAAACCCAACAGTTGCCACATCTCATATTAAAGCTACATTTCACTATAGTTGGTTTGAGAAGACATTTAGAAAGAGGTAGGTTCAAAGATCTGCACTCGTATGGAGCCCGGTCCCAATAACACTGACCAATTCTGCAAACAAAGAAAAATTTAAGGATGTGGTAATTCAGGCAGCAGAACTCTGCCTTGTGTGTGCAGAACCCAGTGGAGACACTCCACACTTCAAGAGTACTCCCAAGGAAGACCGAAGACAGTGTATTATACAGCAGCCCTTAGCAAAGACAAAAGAAAATGCTGAAAGACCTAACCCTGAAACGATTCCCCATGATCTGCCTTTCCTTTGGACTATCACAGATATATTACTACGGAGAGAAAACATAGTGCACTGGCCCTCCTATTTTTGGCCAGGCTTCTGAGCAGAGACAGAGAAATAAATAATAAATTAATGGTTGGATTTGGAGAAACTAATCTAATGTTGCAACTCTCAACAGCTTAGGCTCTTTGCCTCCATGCACAAGTGAGAATACAGTAATGGTTACAGCAGGCTGGACTCAGGGCTGACTTATGTCCCGCTCTCCATCCCAAGCATATAGTGCAGACACTCAGCTCATTCAGAGGACAGAACAGAGCATCAGAGGCTGAGCCCATCTGTCCCTCTGACTCTGAGGAGCCCTGGCTGCCATCTCAGGTACATAGAGCTGAACATATGTCCCTTTTCCCTGTCTGTCTGAGGAGTGACTAAGCTTAGTGTGAAACGAGGAAATATCACACTTCCCACAGAGCTGAATGACAGGAGGATCCAACCCTTTAATTGCACCAGATTGTGCTGAGCTTTAAGGCAACATCTTGGTCATAAATGTTAAAAGTATTGCCAAGAATGGTGCCTGTGGACCAGGACTTAGAGAAAACAAGGTATGAGAAAAGTGACAACCTGCAAAGGGTTGTCAGGATGTCAGGATGACATGCTTCTCCATTAGCCCAAAGCAGAGTTTGAACTGGCTTTGAAATCAGGTGACAAACCTCCCCTGGAGCATGGGATAACACCCAGGCCCCTGATGCATTACAAATTAAATCAGCAGACCTAATTTTATTGTCAGGTCAGCCTATCTGGCCTTGAATGAGTGTTAGATACCAAAATGTCAACTTTACAGGAACCTAACTCAGAAGCTAAGTGCTGCCTGCACCTTTCATGAGTGGATTAAGGCAGTAGTCCATTTTTCACACTTAACTGATTTAAATTATTAACTGCATACCAAAACACTTTTTCTTCCACTGTGCTCCTGACCACCTTTTCTGCTAAACAGTGTCCCTAGTGAAGAAACTGAAGATTATGCTTGACTTTTAATTCACATGCAAACAATACAGCAGTATCTGACAACAAGAGAATAATCAGAAACTGACATGAAAGACTAATTTACTATAAATACAGCTTAAAATAAAATTTTATTTTAAAATAAATATACAAATACCAAATTAATTTTATTAAGAGAAAGCATGCAGATAACATTTGTATTTATAGTCAAATAAATTTTATTGCCCTAATAATGTATTCACGAGGTGAAAGTGAAGACACTGGCTGAATGTGACCTAAGTACTTAACTTCAACTCAGAACTGTGTAATTAACTATGTTAATTATGGTCGTGCCAAAACAAGGTTAGGCACAGCTGGAGATAGAAAGCATGTTCCAGTAATTGAGATATTACCTACCAATAAAAGACAAACAAATAAGCCCCGCAAAGTTACATTACAAATTTCAATTTTCCATGGGTATGTTTTATTTTCCTTCTGTGCAGCGATTGCCACTGTAGTCTTAGTTTATGAGATAACAGTATTATACCTTGAGAGAAGTGCTAAATAGCTTTATTTCAAATACTGCTTTTACTCTGCCACCATGCTTTTTGTTTGTTCCTGTGATCTGAAGCACATTCGTTTATTCTCAAAACAGTGTAAGAGAATGGAAAGTTAAGTTGGGACAACATTTCTCTTTTCAAAACATGCTTGCATTTTATTTGTCACATCAAACTCAGGAACTGCACACTTTTTCCTTCGAAAAAATAGGAGAGGGTAAGTAGTATGACAATCAGTATTTTGGAGAAAATATTTTGAAGTTGTTTTCTCTCCATCTGTCTTAAGAGAGAAGCCTAACAATTGCAGTAGCTAATGTGCCAGTAAGACATAGCAAATAGAACTCAGGGATTTGGGACATAAATACTTGAATAAATCTTTCCCACTACTGCAGGTCTGGTGGTGGGTCTTTTTCTGAAACAGTATTCACAATGATCTCCATCTGCTTGGGGCAACAGTAAATTCAAAGACAAGGGCAGTAAGCATGAGTCATTAAACAAATTGCTCTTGTAAATACGTACACTGAACACCCATGGGCCAAATTACACAGAAACAGCCAACCTATCACTTGTTCCAATTCAGTGTAACATAATAGCAGAAAGATTTGTAAGGTGGGAATATCTCATTGCGAAAAACAATTTTTAAAGAATTGGTGACAGATGGCTATACATGAAACCGAAGGTAATAAATACAAGTTTTGGCTTTTAGAACTAGATACTGAATTATCTGTTACACAGCATTCCCACCTTTCCAAAAAGAGTGTATTTAGTAATCTGCCAGAACTACGTAACGTCAACACTCACCTGAAGGAAATGCAATTTCTATTCTATGATCATTAAATCACAAAATTGTAGCATCATAGTTGGAGTTGGAAAGGACTCTCAAAGTTCATCTAGTCCAACCATCCCTGCAATAAGTAGGGACATCTTCAACTTCAACCAGATCAGGTTTCCCAGAGCCCCTTCCAAACTGACCTTGAGTATTTCCAGTGATGGGGCATCTGCCACCTCTCTGGGCAACCTGTTCAGGTGTTTCACTACCCTCAACGTAGAAAATATCTTCTTTATATCTAGTCTGAATCTTTTAGTTTAAAACCATTAACTCTTGCACTATTTATACAGTCCCTACTAACACATCTGACCCCATCTTCCTCATAAACCCTCTTTACTTGAAGACTGACACAAGGTGTTCCTGGAGACTTCTTTTGTTATCATCTTTCTATTCTTGCTACTGATGCTCAGGGAGAGATATCCATTTTTCAGAATGCAAATGACACATACTCTGATTGATTGGTTGAAGTTGCCTACAAACATCTTGGGACCTTTAAGATGTCTTTTATGTCCCCTAATAAATCATTTGCAAAGAGCGACAGTGAATGCTCTGCCATGCACCTGTGTCTGGGAGTTTGGCCCAGCCTATGGATGTGCTGGAGGGCAAAGCAAGGAAGAGCAGGTAGGCATGCGTATTCATGGAAGCAGCAGCTGAGCACAGGAAGGGGAAGCACAGTTACTGTGCAAGGCACCGTCCCTATGCAGAGTTCCTCCTGCAGTATAGCTCACCAGAAGGGTACCACTGAGAGATGGCCCAAGAAGACTGAATCAGGCAGCCTGGCAACAGGCTGCAGTGCTGCTAGCAGGAGGATCACATACAGAGGTTAAGTACAAGACACAACCTGCCATAGAGGCAGCACATCTCCAGACTCTTTCCAGATCAAAAGACTGTGCACAACAGCTAGAACTTAAGACATGGGCTATGTCTGGGCTCCCAAAACAGGAGAGGGTCAATAAAATTCACATATGAGCAGCACAGTGCAGATGCTCTGAAGTGCCCATGAACGAGCAGCACATATAATGAATGCAAGAGCATGTTACTGACTTCAACACTTGCAGTGCTTGTTCATCTGCAGAAATGTCCCATAGCAGGATAAGATGATTTGGAGGAGTTACTGCTTTTCTCTTTGTTAACACAAAAGGCTGGTATTGTCAGGCTGAACTTTGTATGATTCTCCAGACACAAAAATGTCTTAGCTGTCCTCTATGGAAAGCAACTGAGACTGAAAGTCTATGAGTAACAGCATTGCACAAGGATGCTGATGAACTCTTATGTTTGGTTCTGGGCAACAATCTTCAAGTAGACTGAAATTAAATTGGAAACAAATATGGTGAAGGAAATAAGTGAGGTCTGCCTGAGCTGAAAGGACTGAAGGATTGGAGTTGTTTAGCTTAGCAAAGCAAAGACTGGAGAGAGGGCATGTTCACTATCTGTAAATTGACAGTGGCTAAACATCAGGGGAAGAACAAAATTATTTGGGAAAAAGCAGAGTGTTGGCACAAGAAGAGGCTCAAATTGATTTTGAATATATTTAAGTTGGCTTTTGTAATTTTTTCTAACAATGGATGTGAAGCTTATTTAAAATGTGAAAGGAGGATAAAATCCAAGGATACTTTTAGGCTTAGATTTAAGAAAGGTCTCAAAGTATCAAGGTTACTTAAGGTTACTGCTTAAGACTACCAAAACAAGAAGGGCAAAGGCACTGTCTTCAATTTACATTTCTTGTCAGGTTTCTCTGTAAGCCATTATTCAGCAGTAAGTGGTCAGACTGCACAGTTTGTCAAAGCTCCTGCTTACTTATGGCTACTTAATGCATGTAAATGTGTAAATGCAATAAGCAGAAGTCAGTGTGATGGATATAGTCAGTGTGATGTGATGGTCAGAAAGGGACCAGTGACCAAGAGCATAGATACTAATACCATAAATGCTCTAATTTTCAAAGTTATCCATCCACAAGGCTGCTTGTGCTTTTTCCTTTTATGTAGTGCATTTCAAAATTTTACTCCTTTTAGCAGTACAGCATCTTAATAATGAGGTGATTGGTGACAGCTAACATGGCTTCACTGAAGGCAAATTGTGTCTGACAAACTTGGTAGCCTTCTATGATGAGTTTACTGCAGCAGTGGATGAGGAAAGAACAACAGATGCCATCTACCTGCACTTGTGCAAAGAATTTGACAATAGCCTGCATAACATCCTTGTCTCCTAACTGGAGACACATGGATTTTCAGACGGAAGGGTTGTTGGATAAGAAGTTGGCCAGATGGTCTTACTCCAAGAGATGCAGTCACTAGTCTCTCAAGCGGAGACCAGTGGTAACTGCTATTCCTCAGGGCCCGGTACTGGGACCATCACTGTTTAAAATCTCTGTCAGTGACATGGACAGTGGGATTGAGGGCACCCTCAGCAAGTCTGCCATTGACATCAAGCTGTGAGGTGCTGTCAACACACTGGAGGGAAGGGACGCTATTCAGAAGGACCTGAACAGGCTGGGGCGGTGGGCCTGTGTGAATCTCGTGAAATTCCGTAAAGCCAAATACAAAGTCCTACACCCAGGCTGGGGCGATCCCAAGTACAAGCTGGATGGAGAATGGATCATGAAGCGAAAGAATTGGGGGTGCTTGTGGTGAGAGGCTGGAGGCCAATAACGTCCCAGGCTGCATCGAAGGGAGCATCACCAGGAGCTGAGGGAGGTGATTCTTGCCATCTTCTCAGCTCTTGTGAGACCTCATCTGGAGTGCTGTATCCAGCTCTAGAGCTCCCAACATAGAAAAGATGTTGACCTGTTGGAATGAGCTCAGAGGAGAGACATGAAGCTGACACCTGTAGCACCTCTACTATGAAGACAGGCTAAGAGATTTGGAGCTGTTTAGCCCAAAGAAGAGAAAGCTTTGGGGAGACCTTGCAAAAGTCTTTCAGTACCAAAGGGGGCTACAGGATAGACACACTCTTCACAAGGGCAAGCAGAGATAGAATGAGGGCAAATGGCCTTAAGCTGAAGAATAGTCAATTTTTATTAGATATGAGGAAGGAAGACTTTTCTGTGCAGATGGTCATGCACTGGCACAGGTTTCCCAGAGAAGCTGAGGATGCCCCATCCCTAGAATTGTTGGATGAAGCTCTGAACAACCTGTTCTAGTGAAAGGTGTCCCTACCCATGGCAGGTGCATTGGAACTAGATGATTTTTAACGTCCATTTCAACCCAAGTAATTATAAAATTCTATGATTTTATTATCTACTTGGTTAAAATTGCAGACATGCCCTAAAAGTCAGTAAAAATAATAATTTCAATAGGCAGGTGGGTCCTATTGAAGTCCTAAGGAAATCAATGTACAAATATTTGAACTTGTGATCTTATAAAAAGATGCTTGGAACTGTTGCAAGTAAAAGTGGAAGGGAAGATCACGTAATCAGCTGAGTGACTGAGCAAGGAAATATGTCTTAAAATTTGCTTTTTAAAGAGAGCAAATATTGAAAGAGAACCTCCAGCCACTAACATTTGCACAACACCAGACAGAAAAGTCCGGCAGTTTTTCTTATTTTCAAGTAAGTTTGCAATGAGATAGGTGAGTTGTAAATGTCAAATAGTGTATTACAACAAAAACTCTCCTGGCAGGCAGAAGAACGCAGTAGTGGCTCAGCAGTAGCCCTTCAGTGCTCTCTCCCAACAAATGCTAGCAAGATTCAGCCCTCCACTACACAAAGAACAAAGGATCTAGCTATGAAACGTGTCAGATCTAGTACATCCTTAAAAGAAGTAGATGTTATGTTTCACTCTGGATGATTCATGTAAGACTAACTGATCCAATTTCAAGTTCACCCTCGCTTATGAAGACATGCAAAAAAAAAAAGAGACATTCTGCAGTACGTTCCCAACCAATGCTGTCAACTGGATATCCCACTGCACAGGCCAGGCAATCCAGATCAAATGCCACAGCGTTCCTTTCTATCCTTTTGTCGACTGATGACAGCATGCACAGATCAGGGCAGCCTGAAGATCTCTCTGTTGTTTTAAAAATACCTACAGCTGAAATCAGTGTGGCCTTTTCTGAATAAATGATGGCATAAAGAAGAATACGCTTTGCCTTAGCATCACCCAGATTATGCTTGTAGGCAGGAAAAATATTGCTCTGCTGCAAAACTATAGCAGCAAAGCTGCCTAGAAATTGGCATACATCTAACATGTGCTCTAACACACACCCAGAGAAGGCTCTTCTGGTTCTTTTGGCCAGACTGAAAACTATTTTTGCACCTGCAAGGCAATCTTCTGCTATGAGATGAGATCAGTATACACTCAGTATGCAACAGAAGTTCTAGCACACAGACTCGCTCTGTTATTCAGACCCATTCTCTAAATTTCTATTATCCCATGGATAGGGTTCAGTAGAGGAGACCTTCACTCGACAGAGGAAAAAAGAGCTGGGAGAAGAACAGGAAGTGAAAGAATCCTGTTCCACAACGGTGACATAAAAATTACTGTTTCTTAGCCAGTTACATAGAAATAGACATTATCTAGTGAACCCTCAGCAAATTTGCTAACACCAAAGCTGAGTGTTGCATTTGACATGCCTGTGGGAAAGGATGGCATACCGAGGGAGGACTTGGACAAGTCCAGAGATGAGCCTATGAGAACCTCATAATGTTCAACAAGACCAAGTTCAAGGAGCTGCACCTGGGCTATGGCAACCCCTGGTACCAGCACAGGCTGGGGATGAACAGATAGAGAGCAGCCCTGTGAGAGGACTTGGGGGTGCTGGTGGGTGAGAGGCTGGACACGACCCAGCCATGGGCACTCCCAGCCCAGAAAGCCAAACGTGTCCTGGGCTGCATCCAAAGCAGCGTGGGCAACTTCTGCTGCTCTGCTCTAGTGACATAGGACTACACTATCCAACTGCCAGGTCCCCACTACAGGAAAGTCATGGAGCTGCTGGAGCAGGTCCAGAAGAGATCCACAAAAATGATCAGCAGCAAGAAGTACCTCTCATATGAAGAAAGACTGAAAGAGTTAGAGTTTTTCAGATTGGAGAAGGGAAGGGTTCAGGGATGAATTATTGCAGCCTTCTGGTACCTAAGGTGGGCTTATGAGGTGGAGTCAGACTTTTTAGTAAGGCCTGCAGAGGATAGGAAAAGGAGATAATTGTTTTAATCCAAAGAGCAGATAGATTCAGACTAGATATAAGGATGGAATTTTTAAAATGAGAGTGACTGGAAAGCTGCCCAGTGGAAAAGGACCTGGGGGTGGTGACTGACAGTGGCTGAACATGAACCACTGAGTGCCCAGATGGCCAAGAAGGTGAATGGCACCCTGGCCTGTATCAGCACTAGAGTGGCCAGCAGGACAAGGGCATGGACTGTCCTCCTGTACCTGGCACTGGTGAGTCCCTCCCTCAATTTCTGTGTCCAGTTCTGCACCCTCTCACTACAGGAAGGACATTGAGGGGCTGGGGTGTGTCCGGAGAAGGGAACAAAGCTGGAGAAAGGTTTAGCAGCAAAGCAGGGTTCAGCCTCTTCTGCCAGGCAACCAGTGACAGGATTAGAGGACACAGCCTCAAGCTACATCGGGGCAGCTTCAGGTTGGATTTTAGGAAGAATTTCTTCATTGAAAGGGTTGCAAGCATTATAATAGACTTCCCAGAAAGGTGGTGAAGTTAGCATCCATAGAGGTGTTCAAGAAACAACTGGACATAGCACTTAGAGCTACTAGCTGACAAGGTGTGATCAGCTAAAGGTTGACTCTTTGATTTTATAGGTCTTTTCCTATCTAAATAATTCTGTGATTCTCTAAACACTGGAACAGGTTACCCAGAGAGGTGATAGATGCTCCATCCCTGGAAATATTCAAGGTCAGGTTGGTCTGGGCTCTGAGCAACCTGATCTAGTTAAAGATATCCCTGATCAAAGAGGGAGTTTGGACTAAATGATCTTTAAAAATTGCTTTTAACCCAAATCATTCTATGATCATAAATGAGAATAACTTTTCAAAATGAAAATATTAGCCCTGTTGCTAAAACAGCTAGGTTGTTGGTGCTATTTACACATGAGGGAACAAGGGTTGTATCAACTGACTAGTATAAAACAATGCCTGCAACAAGAGTGCTATATAAGGGAGTTTAGAAATCTATGTTTTCATTACAGTAGTAGTCACCTTGCAGTCAACCTTCTGCTCACTCAGAGGGATCAGGACAGAAATGGAACAATTAGCCAGTAAAAAGACAATTGTCTATAAATGTCACTAATAACAGTCACTAAATAGAGATCCCACAGCACAGATGTCTGTCCTTCATGAGAAGTGCATTTCTGCCCTTAGCCATCACATGAAGCAGGAGATTGTAATCTTTGTTTTAGCTCACACAATTAAGATATTATTAGTACTCATAAAACATATATGTATTTTTTTAATTCCAGAGACAGTATTTGACCTGATTATGATCAAGAAATAAATTTTCTGGTTTCATTATGATTATCATGAAGCTCTCTTTTCTTTTATCTGATCTACATTTACATTATCTCCTCCTCAGAGTTCTATATTATGATGTTGGGTACAAGGGGTTTGCACAGTTTTCAAAACTTTCCTAGTTGAAAATATTAGTAGCCTCAGAAGGGTGTCACTTAGGCAGGCAGCGCTCTGAAGTGATTTTGATGTTAATGCAT
>WBND01000182.1:516817-533389 GCA_013398595.1 Tychaedon coryphoeus
CTGAGCCTGTTTTGCCCATGGAGTGTTTTCTCCCGGTCCTTATCTCAGCTCCCGAGCCCTTCGTTAAATGTTTCTGTGCTCTGCCCAGCTGCAGCAGAGGAGTGTGAGTGCCCGGCTCTGCTGGGTGCCTGGCATGTGGCCAGTGTCAAACCACAACAAATACCGGGAGTGAAAATAGGATTGTGTTCTGCAGGTGTTTATTCCTTTCAACTCCACAGTGCCTGCAGCCTATTTCAGCAAAAATAATGCCCCAGACTTAGCAAGAATCCCCTTTCCCTTCTGATTCTCTTTCTGTTGTCTCTTAAACAAGGAAACAGTTTTGAATCTCTCTGTCTGACTCCAAGTGCCACAAATTTTAATCTGCTTTAATGCATCAGGTCTTATGTTTATGGGATGAAACTAGAAGCCCAGCTTTTCTTGAAATGAAAATGTCTTCAAAACAACCTAGAAAAGGTTAAAAGTAGAAGATAGTTACAAAAAAAAATTTATATTGAGTTATAATTTTTTTTCCTGAGAACTATCTCAAAATCTTTGAACATCTGAAACAGAAAAACAGCATTTGCCCAAAGGAGTTTATGAATAGTGTCTTTAATATGGAACCCAGCACAGGGTGTGTCACTGTGGTAGGCTTACTGACCATCATACCTGTGTCAGGGACAACACAAAACATGTCAGCAAGCAAGGCGGCAAAAGCCCTGATCTGTTCATGTAGCTAATCCTGAAAAGAGAGCTAAACTGGGCCCTCCTCTTCTTGCTTCTCATGTGTGCTCAGGGCTTGGGTACATGCTCAGATTTGGATGCATTTAAAATTTTACCATCAGTATGCACTCAACTTCTTTTTTGCAAGGATTAGTAAAAACTGTGTCTCTGTCCCAGAAGGTTTCTGTAAAAGACTAGTGAAGCAGAACTGTTTGTTTAGGTTTCTGTAAAATTCCTCCCCTGTGCTGCATCTTAACTACACAACAGAGTTGTCCCAAGGTTTGTCAAGTATTTTGCAGTAATCAAAATCTGATGTTATAGAAAATCACTCCATACTCTGCAGATCCATGTTATTCACAGCTTGCTGTTTGCAGTGTTGAAAGATCAGTTTATTACTCCCAAGTTCACAATAAATCTTCTTTGGTCCTATAACAATCAACAGTAACCACCACAACAGTAACCACAATCAACAGTATCAGAAGCACTTTTGACTAAAACTGTAATCACTTGTCTTACTCTATGTAGACATTTCTCATTTTTAAGACAGTCTTAAAACATGTGATGGGTTAAAAAAAGTTTTGCTTCTTCCTTATTGTACCCTTCTGGAAAACACAGGAAGTTTTGCTTGCCTAGAGCGTCTTTCATTAACTGATGTGTCTCTGAGCTGTACCTTCTACACCAAGCTATGAATTATAACTTGAATAGAAGTGGGCCCAAAGTGGACAAAAATGTTAACAAAAATGCCTGCAGGGATGTAGCAAATGCTTTCGTTTAAGGTTTAGTAATTGCTGTTCCTGGTATTCTGCTGCATAGTAACCCAATTTCAAATTAGAAGAAATGTAAGGAATTAAACAAGATGGAATACTAGGTCATATTAATAGACAATATTAAGACAATTACAGCCTGGAAATTACATAAACTAGAAATGTGTCAGTCATCCATAGGCATTTGCAGTGGAAAAAGTGCTAGAAGATGCTGATGATGTTCAAAAACAAGGGAACAGAGAGTATGACAGTGTGAGTCTATCTCTGTTAGAGTTATTGGCAGTCAAAGAACATGGCATGGTCGAGGCAGACAGGCCTGATCTAGTAGCTCTGTTATTTACAAATTGCTAAATGCAATTAAGGCCTATAAGGCACAACATGTTTCTTGGACAGACAAGGTTAAAGATTTAAGATTTAAAGAGATGTAACAATTATCAGGAGAAAGGTAACATTGTCAGGAGAATAAAAACTTAAAAGGCTCCTCTGCATTAATTAATTAATTAATTAATTAATTAATTTCAAGACTGTAACAATGGTGTTGACTATGAACAGACCAAAGCAAAAGGATGGAATTTTCAGGAAGTTTCTTTTCTATATTTCTGTTTCCTTCATTATTCTTCCATTCAGTAGGATGCTTTTGACTCATTCCCCTGAGTAGAACTAATTATCAAGACAATTAAAGCATGAGACTTCTCCCCAAAATATGATACTGGCTATCTTTTGTTCCTTTAAGTGTGGGATTCTAACACACCAGGTTTTCTCATCTAAGCATCAGGAGTGTTTCTTGTTTTTTCTTTATACTAGATCCTTATACTTGTATTTTCAGTGGGAGCACAAGCCATTTTGATTTAAAAGCCTCTGTCAAAAGTAATTAGACTCTTTTCTTTACACTAAGTTTAAGTTATATGGAACTATAGCCCATAAGAGACTGCCAAAGGTGCTTGTCCTTGGATCTCATAGCAAGTTTCACTAAAGAAAAGTCATTCAGCAAAAAGAACTGTCAATATTAGTCGTTCAGTTTCTTCTCAAATACAAGCAACACAATTCCCCAGGTGCTTCCCAGTACAACAGGAAAAGATGTTGAGGTGCATCAAACCAAGAGAGCTGCTCTGCGCAGGTGAGAGAAGAGAGGCCAAGAACAACTAGCCAACAACTCTAAATTAAGAATCCATTTCAGTACCACAAGGACACATTAACTCCTAGACACCCTGATTCTCACAGTTACACATGGATATTCCTTCCTGAGACTTTAGCTATCTGGGCAGCACCATGGTATGTTGTTCAACATGAAGTTAGAAGTCACACTTTAAGCTGAGAGAAGTCCTCAAGCACTGGCAGCCACAGGTTAGTTCAGATTTTTTTTCCTAACAAGATTTATGTTAATATATGTTCCTCACCATTATAGCCAAGCACTTCAGAAATAAAAATGAAAGCAACACTCTTAGTTTTCCTCTTCTAAGTGATAGTAACTGACCTGTCCTGGAAAATAGGGGGACCCTGTAGTGCAGAGAAATGCAATGGCAGATGTTGAGTCCCCAGTTAGCTGGCCTTTAAGCTGGGCAATGCTGCTGCTCAGTGGGTCTTTTCTTAGACAACTCATGTCTTGAACGCTAACCTCCTATTTCAAATATTTGATGGGCAGTTTTTGTCATAACGTATTTGCTTAAGCTCTCCAGCGTGTTTAAGCATTGCGTTTCCTGATATGCAGATAGAAAAAAAAAAAGTGTCTCTTTAGTTTTTCCTCATGACTCAAGCCAAAGTACCAGTCTCTGACTATGTATAATATTTATGGACCTTCAAGAGGCCCATAAACCACTAAGGACCTTGAAAGGTCAAGACAAAATACCAAAGGAATTTCAAGGGGTAACTTGTACCTGGTGAAATTTTGTTGCAAAAGTGGTATTCTCAAAGCATAGTAACAGCTTCTCTTTTCTTAATTTTACTCTTGTACCCTCACCAACATCATCCCCCCAAGTCCTCCAAAATTCATTGGGCTTCAGAATGAATGACAAAAAAAGTATGACAGCAACAACAGAACAATGGCAGGACACAAAAATCAGCAACCTTTACAGCTGTGGAGAAGGCAAAAGAGAACAATCTGGTCATTAGAGATAGGGTCTACAGAGAGCCTTTATGTCACTCAAGTGTCATGGCAAGACATCTGAACAAAAAGTAAACACCCTGAAAAATTCAAAATGCTGAAACAAAACCAAGTCTTACATCTCAACAAATAGATGCTTTGGGCATTTCATAATGTCACTCCTTTTTCTTGAGATCATAGATGGATGAATCACAGAATATCTCAAGCTTAGAAGGGTCCATAAAGATCTTTAAGTTCAGTTCCCTGCTTCTTGCAGGACTACCTAAGGCAAAATCATATAACTAAAAGCATCATTCAGACACTCCCTGAACTCTGCCAGGCTTGGTACTGTAACCACTTACTTACCATGGAGCCTGTTCCAGTGATCAATCACCCTTTCTGTGAAGAAACTTTTCCAAATGTTCAGTCTGAACCTGCCTGACACAGCTTCATTCCTTTTTTCTTTGTTTCTCACCACTGGTCACCAGGCAGAAAAGAACAGCAATTTGCCTTCCATTGTTCCCTTTGAGGTAGTTGTAGACTGTCACGTAGACTCCCCAGCCTTCTCTTCTTCAAGCTGATGAAAGTAAGTGATTTCAACTTTTCTTCATATATTTTGCCCTTGAAATCTTTCACGATCTTAGTTGCTCTCCTCTGGACACACTCCAGTAGTTTGATGCCCTTCGTATGTTGTGTCACCCAAAACAGCCCCCAGCACTGGAGGTGAGGCTGCCCTAGAGCAGAGCAGGACAATCCCCTCTTATCTGGCTGGTGATTCTGTGCCTGATGCACCCCAGGACAAGGTTGGTCCCCCGGCTGCCAAGGCACTGCTGACTCAACTTATCATCAACACAAAGATATCTTTCTGCAGAGCTGCTTTGCAACTTCTTATCCTCCAGTTTGTATATGCAACCAAGATTACTTAACTCCAGGTAGAGAATACAGCACTTGTTCTTATTATATTTTGTGTGGTTGGTGATTGCCTAGCCCTCTAGTCTATCCAGATGTCTGTATATAGCCACTCTACTCTCAGTGGAGTCTATAGCTGCTCTTAGTTTACTATCATTGACAAATAAATGTACATCTGGTTTCTGTGTTCTGAGTATAAAAACATTTAAGAGCATTGGTCCTAAAATTGATTCCTGGGGAACAACACTGGTGACTGGTCACCAGCCTGATGTAACCTCATGCCCTCTGAGCCAGTCCCATCAGTAAATTGTGCACCCAACATATTATGGGCTTGTCTAGCTGTGTTTTAAGCATTATGTCCAGAAGGATATTGTGAGAGTCAGTATCAAAAATTTTGCTAAAATCCACAAACCCCAGATCTACTGGCTTCCTGAGATCAACTCGTTGCTTCCCTGGTGTGAACTTTCACTGGCTAGAACCAATGACTGTGCTCTTTCTTAAGGGCTTTCCAACTAATCCCAGAATACCTTCTCTATAATCTTCACCAGACAGCGAATTGAGACTGACAGGCTGGTAATTACCAGGGTCTTCCTTCTTTCCCTTCTTGAAACTGGGAAGTTTGCCAGCTTTCAGTCAACTTAGACCTCTCCAGACTCCCAAGCCACCTGAAAAATAATGGAGAGAGGTCCTACAATGACATTGGTCAGCCCTCTTGGTACCCTGGGATGAAACCCATCAGGCCCCATAGATTTATGCACAGCCAACTGGAGCAGGATGTCTTGAACAAACTAAGGGTCAGTGGAAGATTATCATCCCTCCTCAGCCACAGCCTTTCAACACAGGGCCCCAGGGTTCCCAGAGTCCATAATCAGTGGTGAAGACAGAGGCAAAGAAGGTGTTAAAAATCTCTGCTGTGTGTATGTCCCTATTTGTGAGGAGACTGACCTCATCAAGCAACAGATCAGTGGTGTCTCTGGTCTTCCTTTTGTTGTTAAAATGCTTTAAAAAGCCCTTTTGTTTGTCATTTACAGTGCTGTCCAGATTGAAGTGTAAGAGTTTTGTCCCCATTAATTTTCTCCCTATAATGGTGAAGATCTGAACAAACTAGAAAGCCCCAAGGCCTTGTCCCAGAGATCTCAAGATGCAAAATTCTACTGGGAAAATCAGAGTGTAAAAAGTCGCCTTTTAAATCCTCAAGTGATGTCTTCCTCTAATAGAAATTTATTATAGCATCTTTAGCCCATTGTAGAAACAGTAGTGAACCTCTCACAGCTCTTGTTTCCAGTCACTCAGTTGGGTTTGTACCTCTTCTCTGAAATCTCTTCAACTGTACAATTTTCTAGTGTTCACACACATACACAAAAAAGTTAGACATGTGCAAGATTAAACTCTGATATTTATGGATAAGAAGACCCAAACCCAGTAGATTTTCAAAAGAATGTCCTTTTAATTCCTGCACCAAAGAAGGCTCTAGTCTTTTCAGGTATTCATAAACCGTGATTTCTTTCCACAAATGCTGTTTCCACACTACTCCAAATCCTACTCTTCTGTCATAAGATACACTCCTTGTTTGAAAAGCTATGACTTGAATCTGACTATATTAAAAAAAGTGCACTGTTTAGTAGTATCCAGCTTGGAAAAATTTCAAGGCCATGCTGCACCAATAATTTCTTCTAGTCCTTAACAGCCTCTGACACTTTTATTATTTCTTCCAGATGCCTATTTCAGAATACCAAACCAATAAACAGCTGCTCTCTGAACCTACAAAGCCCAGCATCCTATTTCATGATGATTTCTAAAATACTTCTATTTCAAACATTCTGGTTACAGCATATAGATAGTAAAGACTGCATGGGTACAAAACTAAAACTCGTACAGTTCACCTTTAAACCAAGACAGATTCTCACAATTTCTAGTGTGATCTCTCTGTGCAAATTGCCTGGATACACTTTGATAATTTTTCTTTGAATTTGAAAATGAACTGCAAGAGACTTTTAGAAGTTCTCAGAGTAAGGTACCCCTGTGTGCAACTGTAGCTTAAGCTGACACTGACAATGCAAAGGTCCATGATTCAAATTTCATTGTAACAACAACAGACAGAATTGCCTAAATGCTCCCCCACCCAAATCCACCCACCAGCATGTTCTTACAGGTAACAGTGAATGAAATTCCAAAGACAAGTAAACACACACATCTCTATCACCAAAGAAACTTCAGAAAAAGTCTTTGTTTGGGTGGATGAAGACAGACTGTTGACCTTCTAGGACAATGAAGACTTCAGCTTACTAAAACAAAAAGGCCTATCTGACCTACACCTGAGGAAAGAAATGCAGTATATTACACTAAGGTAGACACTATCCTCAAAGCAAAAAGAACAAGGCTATTTTGCTCTTCTTGAGAAAAATACCAGATTTGTAAGAGAGCAACAGACTGTCATGAAATATATGAAAGGAAACTAGAATATATGACAGGAAGACAGATCTAAAATCACCTTGAAAATTGCAACCCTAAAAAAACAAGAGAACACAAAACTTGCAACACAGGTCCTAAGTTAAGGTAACCTCTCCTAAATGCAAAGAGAAGCTAAGGTTATCAAACATCTGCCTGCATAGTATAGATTCTCATTATCAATAACTATATCGACAAAAAGCTCTACATCTATTTTTCTGCTCCTACTGACACCTCTATGTCAGTGTCTCAGTAAATGTATTGTACTTAACAAAATTTTTTATCTTTTTAATTTACGTTTTGTCTATGCTAAATAACACAGAGAAGATAAAGCATTTTCCATGCCACTATCTGCATAGTTCTCTCCATAGTTACATGAATTGTTATCATTATCTGCTAGCCAGGTTACTAAACATTATGTAGCATTTTGAATAATAAATTGCCACTTTGCAATATATATTAAAAATAAAAAGTTGTTTTATGCTTCAACATTTTGCTAGCGAAAAAAAAAAGAAAACCTGAAAAAACTGAAATGTGCCTGCAAATGTGGAAACATGATCTTTTCAGCAAAAGCCACGAAAAAAACAGAACTGAAAGGTAGTGAAGATACACCATCATTTTAAAGTTCATCTGCTACTAAGTCATTGCAGCAGATTAATTTGTTGAGAGAAACTGTAAAGAGAGTAAACTTAAATTAAGAGTGAAAAAAGGTGGTTACAACTGGACCATGGTCAGGACAGCCTTCTTAATGTACAAAGTAATGCTTAAAAGTTAGATACGTTAGTATCAAAGGGATTTATTAAAACAATACCACAATACAGCAGTCAATATTTATTCTATATTATTAAAATAAATACTGAATTTCTTAAGAGATGCAGAAATAGCAAATATCTCCAAACAGAAGAAGTTTTAAAGAAAAGTACAGGTTTTTTATCACTATCATTTTCTTTTATAAATGTCTATTACAAGTAACTATCTTATAATGTCAGTTTAAGAAACACTGGCAACTCTGAGGTATGGAATAAACTTCTGCCAGTAACAGTGAACAAAAGATGACAGCAGATTTTTTTAGTTGAGAGGTCTCCTGGGACCCAGAGTTAGGACAGGATGAGTAGTTAAGAAAGCATTAGACCACAAATATAACTTTGCATTGGAATTAAAATCTCAAAGTCAATGGATATAATCAGAAGCATTAGTGATCAAAATCACTACAACAAATCACCAGCAGGACAAAAGTATCAGTCCTGACTGCATCTGTAAAGAGATTATACATTTTTACACATCTGGACAACATTTTCAGAAGCAAGTAGAAAATTAGCCCGCTAGAACAGAAATTATATATGAAAAGAAGTGAGAATTGAAAAATTAAAAGCATGACCAGTTACAGTTAAAAACCTGAAGAAGGTGTAAATTTGATGAGCGTTTGTAAATGGACTACTTCTATTTCCTTGGGTTCCTTCCTCTTCATCTTCTCATGATGTCTCTAAATACAAACCTAACTGAGTGTTTCTCTTGACCTTCATAACTTGTCAATAAAGTAAGACATTTTCACAGACAGAGCAGAACATCCCGTCCTGCCAAAAGAAAATCCCAAGTAAATTAAAGGATTGAAAATGTGGCTCCAAGCCAGACACAAAACCCTTATTTACCACAATTGGACAAAAAACTCACTCCAGCTGAACAGAGATACTCAAGCACAGCATCTACCAAGACACTGCATGTTTTTTCTCTGCATTGGGAAGAAAGAAGTGTTTTGATACTCTCTTTAGCTTTATGTGGTTTCTGGTGTTATTGAAGGTATATCTACAGTCTACTGAAGGGTGGGGAGAAGTGTCTCCTGCAAGTTTCTCTATGACACAGCAGGTCTTGCTGAAGAAGACAGAATGTCACAAGCCCAGTACTAGCTACTTGCCAGAAACCTATGTGAACCACATGGGTTGTAGCAATAAATTATCTGGAAGTCAAGATATTCGTAATAATATTATGGTACCTACACAGTGGACCTGAAGACTACTCCTAATTTTTATTCTTTTAGCAAAAAAACATAGGTTTTCAAAGACACCTATGAATCACTCACCCTCTTCATCCTACAACTTCTTAACAAGAAACTGGGCAAATAAAAAAGGCTCAAATGCCCAGGTATCGATACCCATTCAGCAGTCTTAAAGCTTCCAGCAAAGATGTTTGGAAAAAATAATTGGAAAAGCTATTATTTTCTTCTGTGTTAAATATTAAGGATGTATTTTTGTTCTCAAATGTTGTTGTTTTTGCTAAGATTTATACCTACTTAAATTCGCCCCCAGGATCTTTTGAAATATGTATTTACCAGCTTGATACTAGTGCCTTAATCTTCAGCAAAAGATCCAATCACTTCTTGTATTACTTTTCTTATCTAACTGTTGCTTTGAAAAAAATATTCATCACCTAAGAATTTACAACTTCAACCTTATAAAAAATCTGGAAAACACTCCCTATGCAAACTTCCTGGTGTTTTATTTTAATTCAAACTAAATAAGAAAATTAATCCCAAAAAGGCTTAAACATCCACTACAGTAATTTGCCCACGTACTCATTTCCACTGCAATCTTCATTTCACTGTCAATGGAAAGGTTTCAAATCTCTAGTAAAAAAAAAAATTTCCATCTCGTGAACATCCCATCTTGATTACTATTGAAGCATTACTACACTTTTTAAGGATGCATTTTGGAATGTGCATGAAGCGGACCAAAACACCTGATTTAAAAGTGAGTACACATACATACTGAAACTTCCAGCTATGCAATTTACCAGATGTCAATGGAGAAATATTATTCCAGAAAATTCACTGAAATATTCCAAACCACTTTCCAGTGCAATTTAGGCTGAGCTAGAACAATAGCTTCAAGGGCTGTTCTTGTGTCAGTGAAAGTCAATGCAAGTTTTGCTGTTTAGTTCAGTACAGAAACACACTTTAATGTAAATTGGAATTTTGGATACTTCCAAAAAATGTATCAGACAACCAATTTGGCCCAAAATGTTTAGGATCCCCTTGCTTATAGCGCTTGAGGTTTCTGACCACACGATCAATGCATCTAATAGAAAACATTAGGTAAAACCTTCCCTACCTCATATAGGGTTCAGCAATACATTTAGGTAAAAAAAACAAAAGAAAGGCCAGGAGGTCTCTCTGATTAAGTTTAAACATGTGTCACCTGCAAGGGACCACTGACAACAACCAGCTGTCATAAATAAACAAATGAACAGTGTTCATAAACTTCTGTTCTTGGCCAGTGATGCACAGAGACCAGATCCTGCCAAAGGTCCCTGGGGGCCCTTGCCTTGCTGTGGCTGAAGCAGCTGTGGCAAACCTCTTGTTTTCAGCACTGCAGCTCAAACAACAGGCACTGCAGTGTTAATCTCCACCATCTGTAGGAAAGCATGTGTTGAAAACTAACAATAATATGATACCACTATTATTCTGATACCAGCAGCAAAAATAAAACTCTTCAGTACATTGTGAAACAATGCCTGTTCAACAGCACAACCTTCCTCTACTCAGACTGCTCTCCCTCATCCTAAAAACACTATCAAAAGCTGATAGTAATGTAGAAAGAGGCTCAAAGAAGCAAGCAGGAACTGCAGATGCTTCACTATCACACACAAAATGGAAGAAGCCGCCCACATGTCTAGGACAAAGGAAGCAACACATGCCAGTTAGATACTTTGCAGGAAACACAAGCTTTATTTTGTACCAATTGTTTGCTCACAGAATATGCAGTAATGGATTCTTAAGCACAAACACTTGAGAGCAGCTGGTCATAAAACCCTGTACTTCAAAATAATTTTAAAAAAACAGCACTATAAATATAAATGCTGTTTTTGAAAAGCATTTTAAGAAGAATTTTAGCTGCCAGCTTGTTCTGTGAAAACGTGCTTGATGGTAGACAATGTTCATTGATGGAAGAAATCAAAATACCTATTTGCTGTCTGGGGTTGACATATTTTCCATGGTTATACAAATCTCAGTATAGAAGAAGTACAGCAGGATCCGTTCTCCACAGCCTTGCACAGTGAACTAGCAAACATGAAAGCTGAGAACAAAGAAGAATGCAGTCCCCATGTATCCTGCCCTCACAAGAAAGACTGAATGTTTTGGACAGCTGTACCAAAACCTAATTGAGTTCCTATTCACCTGTTATGAATCAGATTCCCTTCCTCTGCTCAGCTCCCAAATGTTCTTTCACACAAAGACAGTACAAACAAGTACATAGAGATATCAGCTAAAAAACTGTCAACTGTTCTTGTCAGAAAGCAGGTGGAATATAAATTAATTTTGACTCTTACTGTAATAGACTTGATAGCAGGATGAAGAGAAGACGCAGTACTGTGAAGAGATTAGGGCTTCTTAAATGTTCTTTTTGAACTGTTTTTAAAAATCAGCATTAGAAAATTGTTTTCAAAATCTATAGAAATATATGGCCTAGTTATACTGAATATTACGAGCTTTTACTTCATCAGGAATTTATGCAAGTGAGAAAATCCATTTGAAATACAGAAGTACCACAGCATCCCCCAAATTCAGTACTTTCCAAATTCCTTCTGACTCACCTGCTGATCTCCTGCATGGACATGCATGACATGGTCTGACAGCTTGTACAGTTTCAACTTCCCTTATATTTTCCCAGAGTATGCATATATTTTTCAAGAGAGAACGTGAAAGTTTTTCTGAGTCGTAAATTGCTACTCAGAAATCTTAGCCTGAATGCTGGTTTTGGAACAATTTGTGCTATCCGTTGCTACCTTTTCTCAATAGCTACAGGACCTTCACATACAGAGGTAGCTATGAAGAAGTCAGCTTTTCTGTCTGTCATCCAGAACAAACTGATTCACTTAGCCAACAGTCTCATTTAAAATCTAGGACTTGGTTAAGTCGGAATATACTTTACAGTAGTTTCACATTCATAGTTTTAGTTAAAACTTGGTGATAATATACATCATGCAAGCATGCTTAAAATGCTCATTAGTGAGCTCACACATAAATTGCTAAATTAAGCACAGAGCTTCAGGGAAAATGCTGGAGACTATTTGTCCACACAGCAACAGATTTGTCTTCCACAGTATGCTCTACCCATTGGCAAACGGATATACCAGTTTATCGAAGTATTTTAAGAACGAAAGTGCTGGTGTGCATGACTCACATTTTATTAAGGTAATGACCATAATGCATTCTATTTAGATATGTATCTCTTTACTGAAAATTATCTTGGCATGAGACCAGCAATATACCTATGATATTCCAGAGCATTACACAATCTTTTGTCCTCTTTGTGGACAGAAGAAATGCTCACAATCAAATTAATAATTATCCCTGCTACAAGAATGCAATTAAAACACATTACTTACAAGGCACAAAAGTGAAATCCTTAGCAAATTATAGGAAAGGAAAATGGTTACCAGGTTGCCTGAAAATAATTATTTATCCCACGGTTCTTGATTTTCATTTCCCTGCAAACACTCAAATCATCCCACTTCACATTTAGAAGTATTTTGAATTGCATCTTGCAAAGCAGATATCCTGATGTATTTCATCCAATGTTTTGGATGAAAACTATCAATACCTGCAATTGCTGCTGCTGCTGGCAATGCACATGGAAGCAGCTATGCAGCCTGACTGGCACAAAGCAGAAACGGAGGAAAGTTCTGCTCACCTTCCTCACACAAGTCATTCCTGTCAAAACATTGACCTCAGAAGGGCGCTGTGTCCACTAGGAAGGGAAGGTCATGCAGCCTTTGTATTTCTAGCATACAAATAGAAACAGTAGTGTGTTTGGGAGGTGGGAGAAAGCTGCACCCTCCTGGCAACACAAGGTCCCTGTCACAACAGAGACCTTACAAGTACCAGAGGCAGTATCGAAAATCCTACCTGATTCAAGGGTGCAGGATTGGGCCCCAGACAAGCAGGAAAGCTAAGTGCTCACATTAAAGGAGCCCTCTAGCACCTCAAGAATTTGGCTGTTAGGGTGATAGGCAGATTGGAAAGGCAGCAAATTTCAGCCTGCAGAAGCCAAGTAGAAACACCATCCTCTGACTTGGCAGAGCCAGTGGCAAGGCAGCTAGAATCACTGTAAACAAGAAGGGAAAAAAGGAGAAAACCCCCACAACTCAAGCAGCTGTCACAGCAGCAACACAAATCCCAAAAGGATCACTCAGACAGGCTGTTTCATTAGGATCAATTGTCCAGACCTACAGCAGTGTACTTATCCCAAAAAGAAATATTATCCAAGAAACACAAAGAAATAATTTCAGATTCTGAACTGAGGCTGTTTGTTTTCAATTTACAAAAACAGAACTCTCTTGCTAATTACAAAATAACAGACTAATTTGAAGATATATCAGTCCTGCCTCCACACTCCATATACCTGTTTTACACGGACACTTCAACATAAATATTTATACTGAACACATGCAAATACATAGAATCTATTTCTTCTTATGTTCTAAACATAGAATCTATACAACTTTAAGTATCTCTATGAGAGTGAAAGATAAAGTCCTTCACACTATGCAGCTTCAATTCAATAAAGCATACACATACACATACACATGAGATAGTGTCACATATTTTATTTTTAAGAGATACATTAATCAATCTCAGCTAGCCTCAAACTGATGTTGATAGATAAAACTATTTAAAATGAACTATTGATGGGGTTTATTTTCAGTAGTGCAGGGAAAATATATCAACCATAAATACCAAGGAGAGACAAGTATTAAAAGGATGTTTCAAATTTGGGCATTCCCCTGAATTTCAGTGCAGTTTTGAAAGAGACAGTGAAATCAAGTCACTATTCAAACAGCGAGTTGAAAACACATTCAGAGGTTACAATAAACTTTTGTATTCCTTCCCAGTCTATATAATTATAAACATCTGTATATCAGGAAGAAATGTGACTGCTAACAAACCAATATTATTTAACACACAAATTCAGGGGCTGAATTGCTACAAAGGAGGCCTGAAACATTCCCCAGAAATGCCTATGTGCAATCTACCGAATAAAGACAAAAATAGACTCCTTGGTGCAGGCAAACAGCAAGTCAACTATTTTTAACTTGAGTCTTTAAATGCATTTTGAAGTTGCTTACATTTAAAAGCAAACATTAAGGAGTTCGACTTGAAGAATATGTATGAAACATATTATTCAAACCTTCTGCATTTCACATACTTATTAAATTTATTTGCTCATTAGATTAAATGGATTTTAAGCACCCCACTCAGTACATTTAAACAAACGCTTGTTAGTAGAAATGTATTTTTTCAGAACAAATTTGTGCCTACATAAGTACAAATAGGATATTACTAGTCTCATTATATTGATTTGTGACAGTCTCAAGAAATTACAAAAGAGTTAAAGTGCCTGCCTGTGGTCAACACACTCAACACACACACACACACACACATACACCCTGGCTTGCCAACTGGTCACATCTTCAATTGTGTAAGAAAAGAGCCATCTCTGACCACCATGACTGCAAAGCCGGCCCATTCAAATATGTGGGATCCTTATCTGCTGCCCATTACATCTGCACTTGAAGACAGTCAAACTCATGGCAAGAGGTGGCAGGGTCCTTGCAAAGAAAACATCTGGGCTGCACAGCAAGCATGACTTGTAATCTTGTGTACTTGAACAAGTACACTGCTATTCCTTTACATCACAGCCCACTTCTGCTAGCTGTGGGTCAGTGCCCTCCTGCCCCGTCTGCAGCTGCAGCATGGGAAGCATTTGACAGCCCTGGAGAATTTATGAGAGGACACATGGATACAGCACGAGACACAAGTAGCGTAAAGCTGAGTGCCCCACTTTGTCTTCTGCACGGAGGTGAGGAAAGCCAGCTGAATGTCTCTACTGAAGTTTTGTCTCCCAGTTAATCTGCTTCTGTGTGTTTCTACTTACATGTCCTATACTTCTTGTCTCTAGTCAGACAAGCAGTCCAGCATGGAAGCCCCTAGAATTATTTGCATGATTAATCATGTCAACAAAACACCTACAAACCTGAGCCCTCAGGAATTATGCCTCTGCTTTCAAAACACTGGAGAAAATTTATGCCCATGGTGGTCTGCTTAAAGCCAGCAGAAGTGCTCACACTAGGCAAAAGAAAGGAGAGTTATGAATGTGAGACAGATCATGACTCTTAAATTGTCCTTTTTTCTCTTCCACAGTCTAAAGAGAAGCAATCAACATCTCAGTGGGAAGAGGAATAACATTTTCTTCAAAGTAAACTCAAACAAAATTACTATTCTCATCTCAGTAACAAATACAGAAATTAATCTAGTGTCATTGATCAGAAAAGCAGAGGCCAAAGTTAGCAAGTGCGAGATAGGACTTACAAGCTGGGACACATTAGCAGTGATATACAGATTCTACTGAATCACAAAGGGTAGGTGCTGAAGGCAGTCTAGATTTTGCAGGCTGTGACTCTCCCAAACTTAAGATTTTCAGATTCCCATTTAGACAGGCCTGAATGCCTGTGGCAGCTTTCAGTCTGCAGACAGACCTCACCTTTAGAAATACACTTTGCTATCTTCTGTGAACCTGAAGAATAGTCCTTGCCAATGGCTAAGCTGTCTGATTATACAATAGCCTCATGACCACAAAATTTAACTCCTCTCAAGCCTTTGACTGGTAACACCTGTAGTAAACAGTACAATTATCTTTTAAATATGCATACTCCTTTCAGCTTCAAGAAAAAAAAAATCTTCCAAGTTCTTTATTTATTTACAACAAAATGCTTGAAGAGTTCAGTTTCCACTAAGCCCAAGAGAGTATCTAGGACCTAATACCTGTGGATAACTGAATGCAAAGCATGGCTTCCTCACACCTACACACACACATATAATAGCTCTGCGAAATTACAGGTTTTAAAGAATCAAAGATGAACACAATGCCAAAAATGCAACAACTGTGAGTTCATTGTTTATGCAAATGAAGAATATTTGTGATAAGAAATGCTGCAGGACAACAAAGGAAGAGTATGTTTAGCTGCTGCAGGAAAGAGAGGCTGAATATTGGCTACAAGAAGGAAAGGCTTGAAAACTGTATTGTTACTAGTTCTTTTACACTGAGAGAAGTTTGCATTCTAAGAAATATATTTCCTCCTAGGAGTAAGGACATATCGTTTCCCAGCAATCAGCACCAGTCATGATGTGACTCAAGACTAAGAAAATATAAGAATAATGCATCTAAGTTTTGGATGACCTCAAATTCATTTAAGCTAATGCATAGCAAAAACTGAGTCTATGTTTCCATTTGCAAAACTGTAGGGTGCCAAGGAGCTACTTTATCTTGTCTACTGCAAACAGATGCTGAGCAGATAGTGTCTAGATTTGCAAACTGAAAACACCACCAGCTCTGGACCGCTGCCCCGCGCTGTGCTCGTGTCATCCTATGGTCTACCCAGCTACTGACGGTCTCATCTGCCGGCTGCTTTCTGCCATCACCGGATCACAAACCATGCGGGAGCACCACGCAAGGTCCAGCCAGGTATTTTCACACCCAGTGCAGCCACCGTGCCTCTCCGCCGAGACAGCATGGGCAGCACACCGCAAGGCAGGCAGCCCGGGAACGAAAGCCTCCTCCTTCCCCGAGCCCGGCGGGGCCAGGGGCCGCGCCCGCCCGGCCGCGCTCAGCACCGCGG
>WBND01000182.1:534069-569926 GCA_013398595.1 Tychaedon coryphoeus
GCTCGCCTGCCCCGGCCGCCCCGCGGAAGCCGCCGCCGCCGCGCAGCTCCAGGGCGGGAGGGCGGGGATCCACGGCCACATGGTGCTGCCCGCCGCCCCGCCCGCCGCCCGCCCCCTGCGCACTGCACCGCCCCCCGCGCCCCGCCGGGAGAGCTGCCCCGGCCCCCAGAAACAGGATCTTCTCCCTTGGTCCGCCGTTCTGCGTCTTTTCCCCCGGTTTCTGTCGCCTCTGTGGTCTGCCATGCATGTCGCATGGTATTTCCGTGAATCGAAGTGGTGTTGCTCACGGGTGATGTGCAGTACCCGGGGTAGATCACGCGTTTCCCAACGAGTTCCTCACGGAGAAAAACGGCTGAGATGTGCCTGATCGGGGCTCAGACTTGAGCAGCGGTCTCACAGTCCCAATTACTTCGACATAAAGCACACACACAGAGCAAGAATTCCTGTCTCTGCATAGCTGCTAGGGTAAGGGGGCACAGTAGGCAAGCAACAGTAAAACCACAAACTGCAAGTTTCTGTCTTGGAAGAGGTCACTCAAGAATCCAGATTTCTCACTTTTAAATGAAAACTCCATCTACTGGCTCATAGATTCCTCCCTACTTCACAGGTGAGTCGACCTGACACTTCATCTGTTTTCTCTGGGCTATGAAGTCAGGAAGATGTCTGAGAGTGAAGAAAATTCAGCCTCACTGGACGTCCCTGCCTAGGCCCTGAGCACCCTCCCAGAAAGGATGGCTATCTTCTAATCTTCTGTGAGAGCTATATATTGCAATGACTGTCTTTTGCCTTTGCTGCATAGCTGAGAGGAGTCTGTCATTTCAGTGCTCTGCCACAAAGAAGCTGATGACTGCCAGAAAAACTCCCTTTCGCTCCAAAGCTGAAAAAAAACCACTTCTTGCTGTCCCTCCTGCCCTGTGGCATCCTCCAGCCTCCTCTGCATCTGTTGCCTCCACCACACTGGCCTTGCTGCATAGGCTGTTTCTGTCTTGAGATGAACTGGGGAACTCAAAGGAAACCTGACATTTGCTGGTGCTCAGCTCCAGGAGATTGTTAGTCAACTTCTCTGGCTTCTCTGTCAAGGTCCCTCTAAAGACCAGCCCTCTTCTCCAGTGCATCTGACATCCTCCTCAGTCTGGGAGCATCTGCAAACTTGCTGAGAGCACACTCTGTCCCATTGTACAGGTCATTAGTAAAGACATTACACACTTTTTGCCACAGTGTCAGTATTTCAGAGGGGCATGACTAGTGACCAGTAAGTATCACGCTAGAGCTTTTATTGCTTTTCAAAACACTTGGACCCTAAGCTCTTGCCAATTTTCCAAGCATGTTTTAGGGCAATTATCCAGTGCATATCCTTCACATTCCAGTTTTTACTGTATATAAGATCTAATCTAAAATCTACAGTGCAGGTGGACAGCTCTGACCAGTGGAGCATTACAATCAGGTATGTGGGTATCTGAACTTGCAGTACAAGAAGAAATCTCTTGCTTCTTCCCTAGTACATGCACTTTAGTAACAGGCCCCTGAATAAGCCCTTAGCAATGAAAATGAAGGAAAAAAACAAAGAACAATTTTAAAAAATTTTTGAAGAGAATACTTCAATGCATCTCTAATTTGAGCAGTGCCTAACAAAGAGGTCTGATTTGCACTAAAATCTGTGATTGGAACTCAGATATTTCTAGACAGTACAGCTTGCTGATAATTTTTGGCTCTTTGAAAAGCGATGCATTGAAAACTTCCCTTCGAATTGTTTAATCTCTCCCCTAGCAAGCAGGCCATTCCAACTGACCACTGGCCAATGACCTAAATTCACCTTTATTATGTGATCACACTCCTTGATTTTAATATCCAGCTTTCTTCAAACTCACATCTCACCTTGTCATTTTAATAGCAGAACTAATGTTTACACTTCAAAATATTTAACAACAGCAGGAAGTGACCCCTTTGTATAAGGAAATGTGGCTTTTATTTCTTTTCACATATATCTGCATTTTAATGATAAAATGAAAAATAATTTCTCTCCTTAATGCCAGTGTGGGTTCACTAATTCAACTCAGACCATCACTGAGTTTGTGTTAACAGTTGCTATCTAAGTAGTTACTATTCTGGGGAAAAAGTCTCAGTATAGGAAAGCTCTTCAATATGTGTTTATAGTTAAACATGTTCTTATACCTGCAAATTTTCAAAAAAGCTCTGCAGCCTGTACTTCAGCATGTGCTTAAGCATCTTCCTTACTCAAGGTTTTATTCTGGAGGAAAAAAAAAAAGAAAAAACAAGGCTACATTTGGTTTTGCAGGCATAGTTAACAGGAGCAACCAGAAAGAATGGAAAAAAAATTCAATTTGTAGCATGATTACAAAGATACAGTGAATTCAGTGCCCCTATCACATCAGTGTATCAAGAAGCATGGATCATGTAAGTGGATCTTCCTGTGGCTTTTATGAAATCCCCATAATCCCTTATTATGAAATAGCTTCATGCAGACAGAAAAATTGAAGCAAATACTCAGTACAACTTCCAAGGCTTCAGTACATGTATAGTTCTTCTCTGGTTCATAGAATCACAGAATGAGCTGAGTTGGAAGCAACCCACGAGGATCATCAGGTCCAACTGGCCCTGAACAGCACTCCCCAAGAATCCCACCATGTGCCTGAGAGTACTGTCCAAGTACTTCGTGAACTCTGTCAGGCTTGGTGCTGTGACTACTTGCCTGGGGAGCCTGTTCTGGCAGAAGGACCTTTTTCTAATATCCAAGATATATCTATAGTATATATCTATATTATGTTAAAAATATAATTAAAATATATCTATAATATCTAATATCCAAAATAAACCTCCCCTGACACAACTTTAGGAGTCCCTGAGGTCCTGTCACTGGGTGCCAGAGAGGAGAGATCAGTGCTTGTGTTTCCTCTTAGCTTCACAAGGAAGTTGTAACAGCAATGACATCTCCCCTCAGTCTCCTCCAGGCTGAACAGACCAAGTGTCCTCAGCTGCTCCTCTTCATAAGGCTTCCCCTCAAGATGCTTCACCATTTTTTGCTTTTGGACAATCTCTAAGAGTTCAATAGCTTTCTTATATAGTGGCACCCAAAACAGCCCCCAGCACTGGAGGTGAGGCTGCCCCAGTGCAGAGCAGGCTGGGACAATCCATCCCTTATCTGACTATCCTGATGCACCCCAGGACAGGGTTAGCCCTTCTGGCTGCCAGGGCACTGCTCACTCATGTTCAACTTGCCATCAACCAGGACACCTAGGTCCCTTTCTGTGGCACTGTTTGTTGACAAGGAAGCCACAGCTTTATTGCCAGCTCTAGCAGTACAACTCAGTGAGCCATTTGCTTGATCAGCAATGGTGAGCAGATAACAATAAGCAGATCCTGACAAAACCTCTTGTATCTTAAGGGTTTTATGAAAAGCTGTCAAGACTTCTGCATCATTAAACAGATTTATGCTTAGAACAAGTTTGAAACTTCAAAACGCCATGTAACTCATGTAAGTGTGTGCTGACAGCATAGATCAGACAAACTCCAGACAAAGACATGCATCAAGCTACTGCCTTACTTCCATTTCTAAATATCAGGCCTGCTACACAGAGGAATGTCTGTATGTTACTATCAACTCTTTGTAATTCATGCCAGCCATCACCAAAGATTGTCCAGTCACCCTCACAAGAAGCTGTGTCAGCACTGCTCGTTTGCAGGACTTTCATTCCTTCTGCTCTTTTGTAGGATCTACGGACTACTCATGTAGGGGCAAAACAAAAAGAGCAGAAGTTGAGCAGGTGCTGTTTTTTATCTCTCTGTAAGGCTGCTCTTGGTGACAGTAGCTTTGGATGCTGCACCTGCAGCAGTGGGAATTCTCGTCATGCTGTACCCTGACTAAAAAAAACTGCCTAGTCCTTATGGACAATTGCTTTCAGTGACAGGGGAAAATATGCTCATTCTTAGAGATGCTCAGTGTCTGGAAGAACTGAACTATCACCCCATTCAGCATCCTTCAGGTTGAAATTTTTCCAATCTTCCATTAGAAGCCCTAGGGAAGACTTCAGTCCCTAAGATCTGAATTTTTTGCGTCTTTTGTTAAACATTGTGTACTCACTGCTATCTCCATCAGACTTACAAAAAGCAGGACGATCAGATCATTTTCACATCTACCAAAAAAAAGGAAAAGAGAAAAAGAAAAAAAAATATGTTTTGATTTCAACTCTATGTGGTTAACATCAGGCAGTGTGTTGCGATGCAAAATATCTGACGCACAAAACTATGGTTTTTTTTCCGATATTTCATGAGAGTGAAGCAGCCACATCAGTTATCAATTACAGCAGAAGTTCAAAGCAGCAGAAAAGCAGAGATTCCTTAAGTTATAGGAGACAGTGTCCAGAGTCCCCATGCAGAAAACATGTGCCATGCTTTCACTATTTTAGGTGGGAACACAAAAGTAAACGTGGTTTGTGTATGTAGGTAAAAGCATATGTGTGTGTGAGCCCATCTGTGTGTGCAGCCATGTATGCAAAATAGCCAAGAGAAAAAAGAAGCACCCGGTTTTCCCTAGAGAAAACTGAGTATTTGCACAAGCCCTCCAAGCCCTAGTGCTACAGTGATGAAGCAAGAAACACATGAATTCTGCTTTTTGAACTCTTCTCCTGCAACAGAATGACAGTAGCCAGAGATCGCCATACTACAGAAAGAACATCTGGGGAGAGGCTGAAGACCAGTCTTGCACAGAGAGTCTTAGAATTTCTTTTGTACCCTTTTCAACATATGTGCTAATAGGAAATTCTAAACCAATTGTTCTGTAGAAACACAGAAGTGATGAAAATTAGTCACTTGTGAGCTTAGGTGGGCATGTCAAGATAAACATTCTGAGATCTATTTTAATTGAAGCTTTGGAATCAAAATATTTACTTTGATAAGTTATCCCACAATCTTATTCCTCTACCAGTAAGCAATTCTTCTTACTTCCAGCCTAAATACATACTTAGCACAAAAACATCTAATAAAATCTGGCTGATGCCATTTTGCATCTGAAATAACACTGTTCTCCTCTCTTCCTGCTCCACGGTGCTTATAAGCAATTCAGTGTTGTCTCTAGGTTCAACCTTAGGGGACAAAAAAAAAGACAAGATATTTTGACCTCCTCTTCTAATAAGGAGCATTCCTCCTTTCTAACGATTGCTCTACCAGCTTTTCTCACATTGATCCATTATCAGTCTGATGGCTTTTTGAACATGCACTATTTCAACCCCAGCGACTGGTGGCCAAGACCCCTTTCTCCCTCAGTGACTTGCACTGACACCTCACGCACTTTGGTAGCTGTCACTACATGTCTAGGGCACCAAAACCCTTGTTCCAACACCAGTTACTAGCACCAAATTAATCACATCAGTTCGCCCAGTAGCTGGCACTTAGTCCCTGCAGTAGTCATGCAGGTGAGATAGACACCATGATTATACAGATAGATAAGAAAGGATTTAAGAGGACGGTAGAACACATTGTAGTAATTAGGTGTCAGTCTCACTCAGACTCACATCATAATGACCAGCCTCATCTTGCAGCAACTAGCTCCTCATACACTCCTTTCTGTTTGACCCTCTCCCTTCCTGGAATCCTCAGCAGCTGCCAAGTCTCACCGGCCTCTCCAGCATCCTGCATCTTTGAATTTACATCCTTATCAGTTCCCCACTGTGCCTCTAAATTTGTTGCTATCCCATAAATCACTGAGATTAGCTAGATTTGTTTCTCATCTTTATCATAGTTACATTTCTCTGTCATTTTTGTGTTTCTGCCTGTCTTGTTCATGGGTTTCCTTTTTCCCTTAGCATCCCATATGACAAGGTGATTGACTAGTCAATCGCATGTTCTAACTCCAGACTTCTTACCCTTTCAAGATTTCCTGTCTCCTTCTTTCTTTGTCTGTAAAGCAGACAAGATAATCTAAAATCAGGGGCGAATTGAGGTATTATGGAAGGAGTTCCCATAGTCAGATAGCAGGATTAGAAGGGAGGTAACAATGGAAAAGGCATTAGGAGTACAATTTGTTGCTGATGCAGACTGAAAAGGCTTACATTTGAAATTACTGAAATGAAAATTGTCAAAACAGTTCAACATTTTTTCACATAAGCTTTGTCATAATTTTGGGCATTTTTTCCCATTCTGGTCCAAAGCAGAAATCTACAAGCTTTTACTGACAACTGTAGCTTGCATTTTTCAAGCAGTTGCTTTTACTTTATTACTTTATGGCTTAATACTTCATTGTTACTATATTTAATATTTATTTATTACTTTATTCCTACAACCTATTTTGCTTTATTCTTTATTACTTTATTACTATATTTAGCCTCTTCATTTTACATTACAACTAGGAATGATATAGGAAAGACATAAAAAAGGAAGAGACAGCTACGAAGAATAAAAAGAGAATATCCCTAGAGAACAAAAATCTAACAAGAGTTAGAGAAGCTTACTAAGCATTTTTGTTGTAGTCTGTATTCTTGCTTTTGAAGTATTATTTTGAGTGTAGAATTGATTTTGAAATGTTCCGTGGAAGTTTTTCCAAACATGAATTCACTGCAGTATGCTCTAAGAAAAACACCCAGCAGCCTGAGCTTCATTAGAATTTTTCCAAAGGTCCATGCCAAAATATTTCCAGAAACTTAATGGTTTCTTGGATCTCAGTTTGAAACAAGTAGAGCAGTAACAGGTATAAAAGAAATTATGCATGCACAGCACAGAGCCACATTTATAACCTTCTCCAGCAGGCTGCATAGAAATGTTATAAAAACAACAAGAAGAATTTTGTTTGAGAGCTGTTTTGTTGCGTGGTAGTTCTGTTTATTTGTTTGATTTGGGTTGAGTTGGTTTGGGGTTTTTTTTATTGTTTGTTGACCCAGGGATTACAAGCATTGGCTTTGCCAGAGGTTAAACTGGTAATGTTCATCTTTGGCAGGTGCTAATGGTGGCCTAATGGTGGTGTTGTTTGCCACAACCATTAGTTTGAGTTAGCTTGAGCTTTGAGATGGCAGCAGAGATGGTTACGAGTCCGTTATCAGTAGACAGCAGATGGCACAGCTCAAATGTGTGCAGCCTTCCATCTCCCTCTGGTGGCTCAATGTCAAACCCTTGGGCGGTTCCTGCTGCCCCTGAGCTGCTGGAGAAAGCCAGTCTGCTCAGCCAAGACCACTGCATGCATTCACTAACACTGAAGGTTCAACCTTGGTAGCAAATGCATCTCGGGTGCCTTGGAAAGCGCTGACACTTGAGAGTTTTAACTGCTTGGAGCCGCATGTCTCGAGTGAGGTCCCTCACACAGCAATCAGCTGTCTCACCCATGTGTATTTCCATATCCCCTCTAAAAATTATCCACTGGACACAAATCCTAGAAGTGTCAGGTTCAAAAATTGTCCATTTTTGGAGCTCCAGTCCAAGGATTTTTGCTTGCCTGGACAAAGACACCTTATTTGCTTGGTCCATGATGCACAGGCTGTTACTCTAACAGATTACAGAGAGAGAGCCATTTCTTCTTAGCATGTTGTGTCTTCCTTTCCCATAGCAGAATGAAAAAAAATTCTTTTCAGATGTAATATTTTTATGTTTCTGAAAGAGACAACATGCTAGTATTCTTTTGCTGCAGAGAAACAGGCACACATTCTGTTTTGATAGCTGCTGCAAAACAAAGGCTCATTTTCAAGGATCCATATTAATCCCTACCTTTTCTGTACACTGATATCACTGTAAGAACTCTGCAGAAGTGCAGTTTCCAAAGTATCTGTTCTGATTTTGAAGTTTTGCAGCACTTTGTACCCACTTACCACTTTTAAAAGGGAATGATGTAGAACAGGCAAAAATGGAAACTCCTGCTTCATTTCAAGTCTGAGCATGAATATGATACTGTGGTAGACCACAGTCTTCCAAAAGTGTCCTTCAGGATGTGGCATATATTGCAATGGCACTAAATAAAATAAAAAAAGCTTTTTTTGTTAATTTTGCTGGAGGTGGAAATCCATACACCTCAGTAATAAATCCATAAACCAAACAATAAATGCAAGTCTTCTTAATCTGTGATAACACTAAATGTTCTCTTCTCCCCATGCAACTCAGTTCAGCAGCTGCTCATCCTCTCGTTTATTTTCCTACAGGAGAAGGAAAAGAGAAGTTTCACACCTTTAACCCATACACAGGAGCTGCTCATATATTATATATTGTTAGCACTGAATTCCACTTAGAAAAAAATTGATGTCTCCTTAAAAGAAACTCTGAAAGACCCAAACCTCCACCAAACAAACAAACAAAAAATAGCCAAAAAACTCCTCCAACAAGCACCTTTTGAAGATGCCAAGATTATTACTTTAATTTCTCACTGAGATGCTTCAGCAAGAGGAAAGCAGAAAAAAGAAACTTCTGAGAAAGAAGAAAAGGCATTTTCCACTAGTTTCATCAAAGGCAAATTTCTAATGACTAGGCAACAGTAAGAGGAGAAAAGAAGCAAAGTTGACCGGCTCTGTGCAACTGAGGGAGCAACTGGAAAAGGTCATCTTGTCATGTTTGTTCCATTTGTTGGCTATAAAAAGAGTTAGAGGAACCCAACCAACCATCTTTTTGTTCTAATATGGTACTTAATTGTTTACAATTGAAGGAAATCTATCCAGTTTACTTGTGTTTACATGAGTTTATAAAAGTTAATTCTTCAAAGTTTGTTTGTGGTATTTTTTTTCCCTGAAGCCTTCTTGGCAATTAAACTCTATGTGGTTTCCCATACATCGAGATTTGGATTCACTGCTTGCCAATATGCATGCTTGACTATAAAATGGTTTTTCTCTGACTGCTTTGAAATGGGGAAATGCACCTATGCTGCTAGCCTTTATGTTGTAATACCATTCTTCGCCCCTTGCAGAAAGGATCTAAATATAAATAAGAGTACGTGTATCTGGAAAACAAAAAATAAATTCTTTTCAGTTACATTAAAATCCCTTGATACAGTGAAAATGCAGAAGTATTCTTTTGTAGGTGTGAATCTGTCACATCCTTTGAAACTAAAACACCATTGGTTTATAATGGGTCTGAGAGTGCTTTATACAATAGGAGTCAAATTCACAGCTGGGCAAGATTCTTGCATGCATCAGCAAAGACTTGCATCAGGCCCCTAAGGACTTCAATGGAACTGAGTTAGAATGCTCACATGATTCTGTGCAGAGCCTTTAATCTCATACAATGCTTGAGAAAACTGCATTATGTTCTTGAAAAATATATATTATACGCTAGTCAAAGATCTGTGTTGTCTGAAATTTTCATGCCTGTCAGGGTCTGTTTTGGTATCACTTGCCTAAGTTCAGAGAGCATGTGACAGTCATTCTTTCTGCCTCCTTAGAGGCTTAACTGAAAAATTAGTCTTAGCTAACTATATTGTTTGACCTATACAAGCAGAATTGTAATGGAAACAGCACGATACTTTTTGCACTTTTAGTAATAAAAAAGTGCAATGACTTCATATGTGTACATATTCTTCTTTTCTAATTTGGAAGACAAAGTGTCCTTCTCAAACAAAAGAATCCATGTTTAAGCCAAAATCAGTAAAGTGGAGTGGTCAGCTGACCAGTATACTAAAGTAGCGTTTGATCAAAACTTAACAGCATTTGTACTATGTCAGAAGATCACATCCATTTATATACCCTTTCTTTTGTTTTAGTAGGCTAACTAGATAAAGGGCCAGATACTAGGAAATCTGGTGTCTGCTTAATAATAATCCACATGAACAGGAAATTAGTCAGAATGTTGTGCTTCTCTAGCAGATCCCAGTCTAGCATGGTATTTGATGGTGTACTTTAAGGCCAAACACAGTCCTTCTGGAGTAAAGAAAAGTACAGTTAAATGCATTAACTGCTCTGCTGAGCCTGCAAGGGACAAAGTTGGCAGCTGCCACAGAGAACTTTCTGGTATGTAGAACTCTCTCTTAGTCTTAGCACCCTTGGTCTTTGAGACATCCTGGGCAGGCTAACACATCCCAGCATGGAAGTGAGGTGAAGCACTGCCTTTTTCATGTCCTCCCCTGTCTTCCCATGGTGATCCCAGGGATGTCAGGGAGGACAGTGGGGAACAGCACTGAACCATGGGTTCCAAGCCAAATACAAGATAGCAACAAGCTCATGCTGCTAAGAAGTGAGAGAAGAGCTGAGGACAGGACATGGGATGAGCGGGTGAATACTGCTGCCTTTTTATTTGTTTGTTTGTTTTTCAAATGAGGAAGGTCTATTGGGAAGTGTCAACTTCTAGGGAAAGGTGAGACATGTATCCCCATGCTCTGAAAGAACTGTTCTTTTATAGTAGGTAGTGGAAGGAAAACTGCGTAGGGCTGTAAAACTTCCTTGGCAGCAAGCCTGAAAAACAGGGTGTTTTTGTGTGAGCACAGGTCAATTTGTTCCACCTACTGGACTCAGAGGTCCACCACACTGGACATAGAGCTCTGTCCCACTGCAGATCTACCCCACAGCTGTGCTGCACCAAGCAGCAATCTCCACCAATTTAAGACTACCCATGCTGCATGCTCTGAACTAGCAGCAAGGGGTAGTTTGCCTCCTCCGTGTACTCAGTCCAGTTGGGGTTGAGTTAGTTTTCTTCATAGCAGCCCATTTGGTGTTGTGTTTTACATTTGTGCTGAAAATAGTTAATAACAAAATCCACAAAGTTTTAGCTATTGTTGGATAGTGCTTGCTCATCATCCATTTCTCATTTTGTTTTCCAGGGCATAGTCCAGGATGGGGAGAGCTGGGACAGCTGACCTGAACTGACTGGAGAGATACGTCATAATACATAGCATCGTGCTCTGCCAGAAAACCAGGGGAGGCAAGTTTTGTTGTAAGTAGCCACTCTTTAAGGTAGGCTGGACACCACTCTGCTGCTGGGCAGGTGTGGAATTGTTTTTACATCACTTGCTTTTTTTCCACAATTTTCTTCTTTAATGTTTAACCTGTCTTCACTTTGACCCATAACTACTTTTTTGGTTTGGTTTGATTTCCACTTCTTTCCTCCTGGGCCACTGGGAGGTTGGAATGAGAAGGGACTGGAAGGGAGCTTAGCTGCTGCCTGGCATCAGCCCACCAAACCACAAAAGCAGAAGGTATTGGCTGTTGGGTGTGTTTGCCAGCAGCAGAGTGTCTCTTGCAGACAGAGCTATTAACAGCTGTGCCTGAGCAGAAACTGAGCACAGTTTCCTCTGTGGAAACAAAGCAGGAGGATGGAAGTGTGCAGCACACAGAATTGAGCTGCTCACACCTAGGACACAGGAGGACATCTGAGGAAGGACAGAGTGCAGCAATTTCTCACCCTTAAGTAGCTCACCAAGTGGTTGTCATGTAAGTGTAGGTCTGGTATAGTATGTGACGTGTCACATATATGCTAAAAAGCTAGACTGTGAGCCAGCTACCTAAAGCTCTGCTGACATCTGGTGCTGAACAGAATACAAGTTTTTCAGTGCAATAAGGTTCTCCACTTTGAAACACTGTCTTAAGGGACAGGAGGTGCATTTCTTCAGCCTGTCTCCCAAAACAGCAGTCTTCCACATAGCAGTCTTCCTGCTTAGCATACTCACGTCTCAGTCTCAGTTCAGACAAAGACTCTTTAGGAATATTTGAAATTAACAATGAAGTAGAAACTGAAAGCCGCATTTTAATTAGTGGGAACATCGCACTTTTGTCAAGATTTGAATCCCTCATGGAGCATGGATTTGAGTTTTTAGTCAATGATCACCTTAATTGGAATAGACTTTTGTATCTTGCAATACACTTCTTGACAGAATTGATTAAAACAATAAATTATTTAGGCATTTCTTCAAAATCTGGTGTGGTTTAGCCTTCAGGTTCATTTAAAAAGGAGTCTAAATTTCAGTACAGAATCTTCTGTGGATTCGAAATCCAAGATTTCTTTCAACTGACCTTAAATTATTTTTCATAAAATTTGTCTTTTTTGCTGAGAAACCTGTTCTTGGCAGTATTAAAAAATTTATCCCAATTTTGTCTATTCTTAGCAAACCTTTGCTTGTAATACAGTGTCCTGTAAAGAAAATGTTAACACTCTTTTCCATTATGCAAGGAGTTAGTGTAGGAAACAGCACAGTTTTCATTTGTACTGGTCCTGTAAATTTTCAGGGGCATGAAATTGGTAAAATGTATCAGTTACCAAAAAGCACTGCTGGAATGTTTCCATGCTTGCAGAAAACTGTATTTTTTTTCCTTTTCTGAGGGAAAAAAAAGAGGGGTTAGCTATCTGCTTTCAGGTCATTGAAGCCTAATGTGTAACAAAACCCGGATGTGTTACCACTCAGGATGAAATAATATTAATTTATATGAAATATTCAGAAACAAAAGTTAGCACCATTTCTATGTAGGTAACCTGTGCCACATAATATAAACATGTTAAGTGGACTGGATAGATATAATCTTATCTGAATTTTAAAGTGCTTGTGAGAGCCTTCAATGGAAAATCTTTCAGGAAGATGCATAGGCATAGAAAGGAAAAAGGAAGTGCTGTGATAGATAAAACTGGTTAGGAAAAGCCATGAGATTGAGCAGCCAGCCCTCAACATGGCAAAGCATATCATATATTCAGACGTGGTCCACAACATAGAGAAGTTAATTAGGTCATGATAATTGAGGCTGAATTAAGTCTGAATCACTGCTTTGAAGTGCAAATGAACAACTGGAAGATGGAAGAGAAAGTATTCTCCCCTAAAGATATTGCTATTGCTTTAGATTAAAAAAATGAGCTTCAAGACAACTTAAAAATAAAGCCATCATTTGATTTATGAAGCCGAATATTACAAATGGGTCTTTTCACCTTGTGCCCAGTTTTTATCACCACTTAGCTCAAATAGCGGAACCCAGGCTCCTCCCATACACTCAAACTCACTGAAGTCTTGTTCGTGAGCCACTATTGAAGAACTCCCCTCATTCCTATATGTTCATGACTGAAAGGTTTCTTAATTGCAGAAACAGATGCAAAATAATCTGGTAACTTCATAATTAACTGTGCTCTCAAAATGCTTGTCTTTCTGCCATGTCCCTCTGCCTGTCTGCAGCAGGGACTCTAGTCTTCCCCAGGCACAGCTAAGTTTCCCTCTAGGACAAAAGAAATCCATATGAGCTCACAGAGAGGGTTCTGCAGCACAGCCCCAGGCTGTACCCACAAAGTCAAAAAGCCACCACTGAAACCATCAAGTTATTTGAACACTTTCCTAAGTAGAAAAAACTTAGGGATATCCCTGCCTGCAAGGAAGTATTGTTGCCAAAGTAGTCATTCCTTTCAAGCATTTCAAGACACTTTAAGTTCCAACATAACTGACTGCATCTGTTCACAAAGGAGGACGAAAGTGAATTAGACAGTTAAAGAGCAGAATTAAGAACAAGGGGAAGGTGTCACCAGGATCAGAGAGAAGCTCCAGACCCTGACTGCTAGCCTGATGTACACACAGCATCTGTTCTGGATGCACTTGTAAAGAAGAAAATTTCCATTCACTGGAAGTCTTAAGACTATGGAAATTTGCTGTAATATATCTGAGGAGGTGTGATCAAAAATCCCATTCCAAATAGAAAAATGTCAATTTATAGAGAAAAAGATATGAAGGCAGCAGAACTTGCTTGATTACAGCTTTAGTACTATAAAATACAAGCTATATTTGAAAAGCATATATGAGAAAAAGCTAATATAATGGTAATTCTTTTAAAATGACATAAAGAGACCTAAGAATTTAGCCATATCCGTTTTCTTAAAATAAAACCTACAGTAAAGGAAGAAGGAAACTTTTTTAGTAACAGAGGGGTCTATTTCTACTAAGACTCTTGCCTTCACAATTGCAAACGAGTTGTTTGTGTGGAAATAGTAGTTTAGAAGAACAATTTAGTTTTGTAATAATCCCCATGATTATGATGAGTCAGTGAAAGCCCCCATTTTCACATCTTCCTTCTGTCACTGTAAAAACAAGTTTGTTTTCATATTGCAAGAATGCTCCAGCAAGATCCAGAATTTGCTAGTATTGTTGGCATGTATAAATAGAGCGTTTTTTTATGTGCCACAGGGAATCTGCAGCTGCTTGCTGAATACAGACAGAAGGCAAATGGTTTTTTGCTCTTGTTACAGATCTGTGTGCTTGTCCTCCAAGCTTCTGTGAATGAATTTCATTGGAGCCAAGCCGTCACTAGGTGCATTATGATTGCATAAAAAGGAGGATGCCTGCTTGGGGTATTTTCTGAAGTTGCTTCATGTTAATGACTGCTGTGCTTTGAGACTGAGAAACACAGGCACTTTCCACCATATGCACAGTAGCTCATTTTGCAAACAGTCCTTCAAAAGCTCAGCTTTGACTTACCCGGTGGAAGAGTGTGTTCAGTTCCCTTGAATCATATTTAAACTTTGAAAATTCTCTCTTTATTCACATACCACATGAACTGCTGACAAAAACCACTTAGTTTAGCTCTGACTTATAAAGATCCAATTTTCCTGCACATTGTGATGCTGTCCCTCCACACTACCCTCTCCTTGAGCAGTAAAAGAGGACTTAAGAATTACACCCTAAATGCCTTGCTTCAGACATGAGTCATTGTTTCAGTGTTGCATGAATACACCTATTCTTAGACTTAAAATAGCAAAGAGGACACGTTGCTTGAGTCACCATGCCTTGAATTGTCTGAAACTGAAGATTATCAAGAATAAAGCAACATATTGCATTTCAACGAGGCAAAAAGTGAATTGTGTTTAGATGTCTATAGTTGATATTAGGAAGTATCTTATCAGCTGTACTTTTGCTAATCAACAACTGATGGGAAACATGTCTCAGTTTACATTTTGTTTAAAATTATGCCGTAAAACAAAAATATATGTATATATATGCTTTACAGCATAAATTAATTCAGAGGATTATGCACTGTCAGTAAAATGCGAGCAAGATACATTACTCCAAAGCCTATCAGAATATCAATAATCTGCTTCCATACACTTTTTAACATGGCAAGAAAAAAAATAACTGAAGGTAAAGAATCACAGAATGGTTGAGGATGAAAGAGATCTCTGGAGGTAACCTGGTCCAACCTCCCTTCTCAGGCAGGACTGCCTAAAACAAGTGAACCAGGACTATGCCCAAATGTCTTTTCAATTTCTCCAAGCAACGAAAGTTCACAACCAACTCATTAACCTCCTTCGCTGAAGTGAACATGGCTAGCTCATGGTCAACTTAGAGTCCAACAGAACAATTACTGAAAGGGTTATATACCTGAAAGAAGTCCATACAGCAGTGGGAAAAATGTTGGGAGATTTATTTAACTTTAGCACTGTAGTGTGTTATGCCTATATTCGTGGTTAATGCTTAGTTTTGTCCCCTATGGTGCTTAGTACTAATGCCAGAGATTACTATGGCCTTGCATTAACTACCTACACCTGTGACTAGCAAGTCATTTTCCAGATAGTGTTTCCTTATTTACTTGTATTAGTGATTAATATGTACTAGTTGATATCTTAAGTTTTGATAACAGGGATTGTGTGTCAGAGCAAAGAATGGTAAGAGAAGTACATCATGACTTGATGACCTATTTGAGATAGTTACAAGGAGAAAAGGTTCATCAGGAGATTTGGAACCATATTTAAGGAAGTCTGTGGAAATTATTAGCGTATATGCGTGTATTCAAAAATGTAATGAATATGTACTGGTTTCAGGAATATAACCAGGTTTGATTTGTTTCTTAGCATGCATACTTTGAGGAAGATTCCCTATGCATATAGCAGTGCTAATAAAGTAATGTTGGCTTTCTAACCTAGCAAATTAGTTGGAGAGTTTATTTTCCGATTTTCACTGACAACCCCTAAATCCTTTTATGCTAAGGTTTTTTCTTCTGGGTGGACCTCAGCATGTGCTGGTTCCTGGGATTCTTCCTTCCTAGATACAGAACTTTGTCTTTCCCTGCTTTGAAGTTATGAGCCCATTTCTTCAACTTGTCAGGGACCCTCAGAGAGGCAGAACAACCCTCTGGTGTATCAGCTTTCTTCCCAGTTTTGTACCATCATCAAATTTGCTGAGGGCACACTCTGCCGCAACATGCAGATCATATGAAAATGGACAGGACTGGTTCCAGACTTACCTCTGGGATGAAGCAGTAGTTATTGGCCTCCAACTAGACTCCGTGATGGATCACTAACCTCCAAGCGTGCCTATTCAGTCGATTCTCAGTCTCAGACTCGATGAGGTTGTCTCATCCAGACCATAATTTATGAGCTTCTCTGTGGAGATGTTATAGAAGACAGTGTTGACAGTGTTGAAAACATTACTAGTCAAGCTAGAAAACAACTACTGCTCTTCCCTTGTCTACCAAGTCAGCCAACTCGTTTTGGAAGGTTATCAGATCAGTAAAGATGACTTGGTGAATCCATGCTGACCACTCACAATCCTCTTTGTATTTAAGCTAGTAATTTGGTCTTTAGAATATTATTATTCTCTGTTGTTCTTCTCTGTTTGTTAGTAGTACTGCAATAAGGATGAAGAAAAAAATTGTGCTTTGTATTTTCCTGTTGTAAATTGTGTGCTCAGTTGCAACTGCTAAAAACTTTTGATATTGTAACAAAAACCTCATCTAGGAAGGGCTCAAATCAAAGTATGACATATCACTAGTATTGTCCAGTCCCTCTTACACAATAAGATATAGCAGTTACCATCACATCATGTGAACTGGAATTTCTGCATGCACTTTCAAGTCTATGTAAAGATCCTCTTGATCTGGCAGGATTTTTCATATGCTCATGCTGAACTTTTCTATGGGGTTTTTCAGTCATGATTCTCATGTTTATTTCAAAGAAGTCTGGAAAATGAGCAGCAAAACTCCAATGGCTCCAGCAAGACAGGAGATTTTCCAACTCTTTGCTTCTGTGTGTGGAAGGTGTTTTGCTGCTGAGAACAAACATGGATTTTAAGCTATCTTGGGCACAGAGCAATCCTTTGTGACCTTTTAGCTGAATTTTTAAGCTATGTATTAATGTCTTCCTCTTTTCTCACAAGCTGACATATTACCTAAAAAAGTTCCGTGTGTAAGTATGAAGCTCCTGGCCTATGCCTCAGCTGCTGCTGAGAAAAATTCCAACTATTTTGCTCGAAAGCATTCACATGCATCTGGACTACTAAAAAGAAGAGCTTGAGCCTTGTTTGCTTTGCTTTTATTAACACAGTGCAAAATACTATTTTTGTGGGGGGTTTTTTCTTCCCCTGGGCATCTATTTGAGGCCAATTTTAAACCCATGCACAATCTTAAGCCAGAGGGGTGTTTTTAAGCAGTAGAGATTCAGCACTTTTCTATGTGAAGTTGTAAAATTGAGTAAGACTGCATGCAAGCATGCTGAAGACTCGAAATTTTATTTCTGTCTTGGCCACTATTAGAAATTTGACCTTGAGTCTACAGCTTTACTGTGTGTAGGCTTCTTGGCACCAGAATGGCTTAGCACAGTGGGGCTGTAGCTCAGAAGGGAACTCCATGCACCGTTATAAATTTCCACACATTTTTATGTTTTGCTAGAGATTCCAGGGTCACCTTGTCTGATAGAAGTAATCACAGAACTATAAAACTAAATACCCTATTACTGCGCAGAGATGAGGTGCAAGAGTAGCAGGCATATTGTTCTCAATAGTTTTCGTAGCGATAATAGACAAGGTCGTAGTCTCACACTTCTAGAAAAAACCTCCAAAAGAAACGTCCATTAAGGGTGTTCACTAGGACTTTGCTTTGTATTAGGCAGGGTGAGAAAGGATCCAAGGATATAGTAAGAAAAGTTCCCATTTCAACTGTAATGAAACTTCCCATTTTGACTGTAGCAATTCTTTGTTTCTGATTTGCATCCTGGACCAGACTAGCAAACTGTCCCCAGGTGTCCCAGCCAGTCCTTCCCACTTGCTTCTCCTGCTCACTCATAATCAATGCAAATGTGGGTACATCCACAGCATAAACTCAAAGCAAACATGTAGCAGTGCAGACATCCAAGCACTATTATTTGAAAAAAGGGGATAATTCCTGAAAACTGCTTTCTTCCTGGGCTGAAAGGGGGCCTTAAAGCTCAGTAAGTATTTACTCAGATCCCTTCCTACACCTGCATCTGGATTCTGAAAAAAGCACCCAAATCCAAGGGATTTCATCTGCATGAGGTTAAAAATGAGAGTAATAGAGTATACATTTTGGACCTCAAGAGAGGGCAAGAGTCCTGCCTGAGTGGGTCCTGGTGGTATGTGAAGCTGCCACACTGTTAACCCTTGCAGCTAAGTTTTCAGAGCAGGATTAGGTAAAGTCAGGACACTATGATCTTGCAGTGGCAGGTAATTCTGAGACACCAGGCTGATTTAATGCACCTTGCCTTATTAAAAGGTCATGATATTATGACTCAGTCATGATATTCAGTTCTACTGGGAGGCTTTTGTTCAGCTAGTTGCTGTTCTGCATCATCTAATTTATTTCTGCTTCTGTACAATAGATTATTTTAACTGCAAGCCACATGATTGAAGATAGATTTCACTCTAACCAGGAGCTCCTCTGACAGCTATGTGACCAGACCAGCTATTGGGCTGAGTGGACATAAGAGCTCTGGAAGTGGTGGTAGCTATTTAGCCAGCACTGGTTTATCATCCCAAATATTTAACCCAAGTAAAGCCCACAGCTGTAGTTTTACAGGATCCAGGCATATTTTCCCACTTACCACTTAAGAACCACTTAAACCACTACCCCTTGTTTTATGGCTCTTGCAGTTCTCAAGAACATAAAGCTGTCCTTATGAGACTCTGCATAACCATGAGTTTAATCATCTGAACCTGCTATGCACTGGACTTCTGTGTAATAGCTGTTCATGGAAAAGATTATTACCAGGAAGCCAGGTCTTAATGCCTGCTTTCCAGCTGTGGCCCAAGCTTGGCATCTGTTGCCTCTGGCCCACATTGAATGACACGAACTGCTCTTGAAAGCATTATATGCCCTGAGCTGGGAATAGAGTTTGGCTTTCTGGACAGCCTGCCCAATGGTCACTGCCCCCCTTTCACCATGACAAGAACCAGTGGAAGACATACCCTAGATATGGATGTGGAGGAGGCAGTGTTCAGACAAACTGGGAAGAATAATTCTCTGGAGAGAAGTAAAACAGAGAAAAACCATTACCTACTAGCACCTTAATGCAATTTTAAATAGCGTTTGAGATTATACATTTTGTGCTTGTAGAAGGTATGTGAGCCAAGTACCACATGCACATGGGAATGAATCCAGAACCTCTGGCCCTGAAATTATGTGTTTCAAACGACTAATCAATGCTTCCACCTACCTCACAGTATATCACTGATGTTCACACGTTTGCTTCAAAAAGTAACAGATGAGGCCCATTAAAATCAGAAGGGAAGCCAAGATGTTCCCACACCTGATGGTCCTGCAGAAAAGCAGCATGGGGTTCTTTCCAACTATCTAACTTTCCGTGTCTTTATTTTCAAGAAAATCGAGTATTACATCAGAGTAATTGTGAAGCCACCATTCCAAGGAGAAAGTACGCTGTCTGCAGAAGAGGAAGCAGGTCATACGATTAATGCAGGTCTGTACAGCATCTCTGCCCCAAAAGGCTACTACTCTGGCAGGCCATGTAGGAGATGCTTGCTAATTCTTTATCCTAGCTCTTCATAAAATGCAAAATCAGCTAAAAGAACCAAAACAAATACTGTTCACAGTAAATCTGAACAAACTATAGTTTTCATACCTCTTGGTACAAACTGAAAGATGAAAGGAAGGCTACAGGTTGTTGTTCATATGAAAAATTGGCTTGAGATGGGGAATAAAACGTTTCCTGTCTCTGGTGTGGGAAATATTCAGTAAGAACACAGCCACCATGCTGTTCCCTTCCAACTGGACCATTTCCTTATGCTCAGCTTTAAGACTGATACCATATTCCCCTGTGCTCCATACCTACTAAGTGAATTGCCAGAGCTGGGAATAAAGTTTTTCCTTGGAGATGAGCTCATTTTATTATAGGAAGCTCCCTTCATGCATGCAAGTCTGGCTTTCTGCCAGAGAGTAAATGGTTTTCGCCAGATATCCATTCCATGTTTCTTTACATTTGGGACAAGCTGGAAAATTCATTTGCCTCATAGATCTTTCTCTTGTGTCACTCACAGGAACAGTTGTGCTCTTCTATCATAGTGTACCTCCACCTGTGTAAAGTTCTTACAAGTTTCTGTTTGTGATGCATTGTCTGACACAGCAGCAGGAGGACAAGCTCTGCTGTCATTCCAGAGCTCTCTGACATGTCAGAGGCCTCACACTGAGTCCTTCAACCAAAAATTGGTTAACTACCTTCCAATATTCTTCCTAGCTGCTTGTTACCACTTCAAGATATGTGTTGTAGGCCCTTTAGACATTGCTAACTATTTTTCCTTCTTTGAAGCTAAGAATTATCACTAATATTGTCGCACTGAAATAGTTAATAATTACTATTTGTTTAATTTAGCTCACTAGCAGATGCTTAGCAAACCAGTTAACCACATTTGGATGATGCTACATACCTGCAACAAGTAATTAGATTGTCTGTTCACTGTAGGACCAAGAACTTTTAGGAATTAGAGACAGCTCAGGGTCACCACGGTGCCAACCTGTGTCTTGAGGACAGGATACATTGCACTGGATTACTTGGAATTTAAAATTCTAGTTACATCAAATGCATGTAGCTCTCAACCATGATTAATGAGTGTAGTAGGTTTAATCCCAATGCCATAGCTACAACTGCTTGCAAAGCAGTGCCCAAAAGTGTTGAATTTCCCTGCTAATAGGCAAGAAGCTAAGACAGGTTAATTTGATTTATAAGCATGTTTAGTTCAGACTTTGAGTTATTAAGCAAGCACTCACCAATGCAAAGAATTGAAATTCAAACAATCTTTGGAAGATTAGAGGTTGTTTCTAGTCTAGCCTTACTGAATTCTTGAAGTCATCAAACACTTCCGGCTTTAAAGGAATTATTTTCTCTCTCAAATTGAAAGAATGGCCCCAACTCAATCTGAAGGTCACTGCAGTTTTTCTGATTACGAGCAAGTTTTGTTCTCTGCCAGCTCACCTCTGCCCCAGAAAGTAGGGGCTGTGCAGAACCCCAAACCATGGGCTCTGGCCTTTTCCCCAGGAAATGAACAGTTAGAACTCTGTTCCAAGCAGAAGCTGAACTTCAGAATGGCAGCAAATGAGTTGTTCCATTAAACACAAAGAATTCCATGGAAGGAAAAGTTGAAACCTGTTAACAGCTTATTTCTTCTCATGCAACTCACCAAGCTTATCACATCAGGTAGGTATTTTAGATGCACTCAACATTGGACATATTTGTAAAATTTTTAAATTTTAAAAATTTTTAAAACACAGTCCTCCTTTAAGAGAGTGGGGGCTGGTGAGTTTTGTTGTGGAGTACAGATAACTTGACCCTGAGCTCACCTGAAATTTTGTCCCTTTTCTACCTCAATGCATTTTGCCCATTGTAGTCTTTCACTTTGCTGTCCTCAGGAATTTTCAGTGATTAATTTCTGGATGCAGGAGTCACTTTGCAAGGGCTTTTTGGAAACAAAACAAGCAAGTTTTGGAGTGGAGCAAGTGTCTGTTCTACTAGAGCATTATGATGCCTTTTTGTTTCTTTACAACCCCCCACACAGACATAATTTTGCTAAGTTTTCCTCATCTCTGGGATAATTGACCTAGCCTGTACACCAGCTGGCACTGCCTCATCACCAGAAATAGCCTGAAACACCAGATTTGGAGCTGCTCAACACCTCCTTCTCAGAGCCTTTGAGAATGGATTTCACAGCCCATTTTTTCACCATTGTGTTTTAGACTCAGACCTAGAGTCCCCAGTGCTTATCGAAGTCCTTGTTTGCCTTTGATCTGGAATGTGCCACAGAGATATGGAGAAGAGGAAGAAAACCAGAAAGCAATGGACCCTGAAAAACAGATGGAGGTTGCAATTCAGACTAGGACAGATAAACAAGATCTGACAGTGATCTGGGTAAACTACATTGCTTTTATAGCTCTAAATCTCTTCATTTTCACATAACTGATGGGCTTAGATCCTCTGGGAGCGTGTCAGATACAGTGATCAAGCTTAAGTCTATAGCATTATTCCCCTTTGTGATATGCTTTTGTCTGAAACATTTCTCATTGCATTTGAGAATCATACATCCAGGAGTGTATGTAGGTAGGTGTGAGCCTTCACTAGAATTGTGCAATTTTGGGAATCAACCACGAAGATTCAAAAGTGGCAGAATGGTTTTTAGTGACCAACATACCTCTGCTATGCACAGATAAATAGAAAAAAGGTTTGCCTGGACAGCCCTGAGGAAGAGACAATTGTACCCAGTCTGCCAGTTTCAGTTTTCTCACTCACAGTAGCTTTAAGCTTCTTATATTTTAGTTTAGGTTACTTGTCACTCAGGCAAAATTTCACTTTTGAGCTTCAAAGCGCCTCAGTCATTCTAGAGAAATCACTAGAGAATGGGCTAGCTGCATCTGTCTCTGGATGTGTTGAGTACAGGCTACCTTATATATTAAGGTCTTTCTTGGCACCAGTGAGTTAAAAGACCAATTTCCAGTTCTTAATCTTTCACAAAGTACATCCTGCCCGTGTAAAAAAGGCAGTCTCTGAGGATGCAGCTCAACAGTTGTAACAGTGAAGGATGCAAGGCCCAGATCCTTATCATGAGTAGTTTAAATCTAGTTTGAAAGATATTTACAACTCTAAGGTGCACAGGTTTTATATATTGGGATAGGCTTCTGTAAGCTGAGGGCTGACTAGTAAAGGAGATCTCTCAAAGGGATGAGCACTCAAAAGGTGAGAGAGCTCTCCATCCAGGCTCAGACTGAAATAGATATCTTCCTTATATTAGGTGATACTTGAAGCCAAATATGAGACCCATCCTAAGCAGCATTTTCTTTGCTGTCAGTGCATACATGCATATATTAAGCCACACTGAGTCACTCTGATGTCTAACCACATCCTGTGAATATTTGCCATACATTGAGTACAGTTTTTGGTAACTTCCATGCTAGAATTTTCAGTGCTAATAAATAACTATCTTCACATATAAAAAAAATCTATTCCAGCTCCTGCCATAATTTAATTTATAGATGTTAATATGGGTGAAATTAACACAAAACTAGGACCATAGTCTTCCTTTCCTGATGGTTCTGTACATTCCTGCTTAGAAGAAATACTAGGCTTCAGGGGAGCTACTGCACTCTTTTTTTGCTTATACTCTAGTTTGTTCACTTTCTTTTATTTGTTTACATGGCTCATGTTCCAACAGCATCAGCCTGACCTTCCATCTCCTCTTATGAAACAGAAAGCATACTTAATATAGGTCAGTCAGGTGCAGACTACACAGATTTCAGACAAAGGCCAGTGGTGCAGAAGACACAGCGTTGACAGGCTATGGGAAGTCTTAGTGGAATTGAACCTTGGCTTTGCAGTACTGAAATGCAGAACTGGCAGCACTCACTCTCCATGTTCTTAACAAGCAGGTTTCTTTGTTAATAGAGCATCAGTAGCTTACCCTCCTCACAAAGGCACTTTGAAGATTTTTTCCTGATCCACTGATATTACCTTCTGTTTTGTCTATTGAAACATAGGTGATGTATTAAGGTATCGCTTTTGTTTAGAAATGAGTAAAAAGTTTTCCAGACACCATCCACAGCCCTCCTGATACGTTCATAGAAAGGAATCCAAATCCTGCACAACACAACTACTCTGCTGAAAGGAAACAAACAGAACGACACCTTTCTCTTCAAAGCTCTAGGCTCTGAGTGGCTTAAGCGAGGAACAGCCGCAATCTTTTCCATTTCCATGGCTCAATATAACCATCATGATTTAAGACCTGAACAGAAAGTAGCCAGCCAATTACTTGCCCAGTGTGTAATTTACTGCAAATTCTGCCCTTTAGTCAAGAAGGTTTCAGAGCAATTTGTTATTAGAGTGTCACTTCACGGCATGTAGCTGTTCTGGGAAGACATTTACATTCTCAATCGAACTTGGAATAATAAGCCTACCTGAGTTAATGAGGGACTATGCTTAAAGTCTCCTAAATAGCATATACTGAGTGAGGAGTGTAAGAAACATTAGTTAATCCCATAATTTTTCCTTTCTTCTGCTTCTTCTCTTCAAACTATTTGGACAGAAATGAATATCAAAATAATGACGTCAATGCCAGCTCAAAAGAATACACAAAAGAATACTTAACACCCCCACTCAACTGATGTAAGGAGGGCTGAGCATCCCTCCTGTATCTGAAAGGTGGACTCAGATGTGACTGCTAATTTTGGGGAATACTGGAAAAATTTGACCCAAACCAAAAAGGTATTTCTTCAGAATTGATTCTTCATCTGTGCTGTAAGAATCAGCTTGGTAAAAGACATGCAGCACTTGTGTGACAATGTGCAATACAAGATTACTGAACTTTAACAGGTGTGAAAAATTGAAGGAAGCAGCACTTCCAGGAGTTCTGGGGAGCGAGTAGCGTACCTCTGCTACCCTCAGATCTTGTCCTTGATCTCTGATTATACAAAGCCAGATGAAACTTGGCTGGGTCATTGATATATATATATGCATAAACCAAAGTAATGCAGAAACCTTTCTGTGTGCCAGGAGCTCTAGCCAGATTGCTCATGGATGATGAGAAACAGCAATTTTTTTCAGTCCAATGGAGAACTCGAGAGATCTTTCTTCACAAATAATTAAAGGATTATATAACTAGGAGCTGTCAGAAGCCAGAGTAAAAGCAGCCAACATGATGATTTTCCTTATTCATCTTTTAGTGCATCATTCTGTTTGTTGGATGAAATAGAAACTAGTGAATTTATTCATAAAATATTTTCATTGAAATAAAAACATTGTCTCTCCTTGGGGAAACCAGTGTTATAGCTTTGCAGGACATCTGCTCAGCTCTGAAGCTTTTATAGACAAAAGCCCTCATTAATTTAGACAAGTGGGTTTGTTTAATGTTAGCTATGCAGTATGATAAATGGCTCACTGCTGCTTTGCCAGTGATTCCTGGGACAGGAATCCTCCTTTGCCAACACACCACAGAAGTGGTTGAATTTAAACATTCCAAAAACTACATCAAAGAAATCCTCTGGTCAGAGCAATTTGTTTTCCTTACACAAAAGGGACGCTTTCTAAAATTTAGTGCAACACATTGTTAAAATCATGTTTTTTTAAAATTTGTCACTGTATGGGATCAATATTTTAGCAATTGCACAACCAGCCAGTTTTTGCAGCCTCATATGTTACGCTAAGAGCAGATTTGCAGGAAGTGTTCTGTATTTCCCTATACAAGTCATGTCCCTGCAATCAACTGTATTTCCTGCATTAGTCCCCCTAACTCTTTACTCTCTTCTCACACAGCTGGACCCCTAACAAATGAGTCTGTTACCCCCTTGGTTCTTTGAAGAACCTACAAAGGTGCCATAGAACATAGCTCAGCTCTGCTTGCTTATAAGGACTACTATCATATTACCTTTTAAAATCCTTGGGAAGGGGGACCAGCAAGGAAGCTGTTCTGGGAAAAAATAAAAGTTCTCACTCCATGCAGCTCTTCCAGAAACCTACAGCTAGATCCATGTAATGCACAGCTCTTACTAACTACTTTCAGAAGTAGGCCGCTTTTCTGTGTTATTTATTAACTTCTGCTGTGAAGTCTCCTTTCACATGTCTCACTTTTCAGAAGAAAATTTCCCTTGCTCTTCATTGAACAAGCTAAATATGCCCCAACAAGGTGTCTGATTTTGTAGGAAGGAATATTTCTGCATTTCATTCAGGTGAATTATCTTCTTGTGACTGCACTGTACCACATTGCTCCTGCTCTAAGAATAACATTAAAGCCCCACAGAACAAGCAACAGCTCCAAAAAAAATAATAATTACTGGTCTGCCAGCACTGTGGTTCTCCATAAAAGTCCGTGACTCTGCTCATATGGGCACACAACCTTTCTTCAATGTGTTTTCCAATGCATTTCACCATCTTTGATACTTTCAGAGTTGCCTCTCCTGCACCTGTGGGAATCCCAGCACTTAACTGCAACCAACCCATTCAGGAGTGAGCTTTTAGATGGAAAAAGTCTTGGATTGCTTTGGTTGACTGAATTGGAGAACTTAATTACAACTGTTTTCCGTATAAAAGCTAAGCATTAGGATACGACACTGGCATAAACAACAGGCATTTTGTACACTGATTGTAAGAAGAAAAACAGCTCAGATAAAGACACAGAACAGCCCTATATTTCCACCAAGCCTCCAGCAACCTGAAGCCCTAGAATCATGGGAAAAGTCATGTTTCAATAAACTACTTGGTATCTACTTTATTTAATCAATGTCATTCTATATCTCAAAATTTTATTACAATATGTGTCTGCATTAAGTATTCCAAAGCTGTTACATATACTTATGAAGATGTGTTTTAAATAGAAGTATTTATTTTACAAGTTTGCAGGTGGTTATAGTGCTGATATATTCTCATACTTTTCAACGAAATGTCAACATAGCTTTTACTATAACAACATTATTACTGTATCAGCTGCAACAAATGTTCAAGCTGGTATTTACCACATACTTCCCTGTTGTAGTCACTGAAGATGGCACTGCACACTTGAAATTATATTTTCGAAGGGAATTACTCAAACTTATAGGACTGAAACATTGTCCAGTAGCACAAAGCACTTTGACCAACACAGAGGGGTGTTACTCAGTTCCAGGCAACAGTAAAGGATATGCTGCTTGGAGCTAAGCCCTGTAAGGCCTTACCTAAGTTTTGGTGGAACTAGAACCATAAGCTACTTTCTCTTTGGATGGAAAGGATGATATTGGATGAAGGAGAGACAGACATCCTCCCTCCTTTCAAGTTGCAGCACTTCCTGACAACTCCCTGAAGACTGTGCTGTGCCACAGGGCTGAATAACAAGGAGGTTCAGGACAATTTCTGGTTCTGATTCTGTGATAATGATACAGTCAGAGGGTCCTCTTGGCCAGCGCTTTGTGAGAGGCAGCTTCCTCATGTGAAGGTAAGCATGCAGCTCCACCTGGGAAAGCTCCCTTCCTTCTTGATGAATGTGCACACACACTGAAATGCACACATGCATATCCATGGACACCCAAGTGTCCCGGGTGTCTAGGAGGACTTTAACTTAACCATCTCTTAAACACCTATTCTTTTTCTTGTTTACTCTTAGGCTCTGGGTCACAAGAGTAATCTCCCATGCCAACCAACCTGATGCCTTTTCATTTAGATTTCAAATTTGCCTGTGTCTAATCTTTTACTCTCACTGCACACAATCCTATTGTGTAAATAATTCAAAGCTTCCCAGCAAAACTGGGACATGTGGATATGAAGAGCTGTGATTAGACTGGTAATCTGGAAGTCTGAAAATTTTCAAAAGTTCAAAGAAAAAAAGTATTGAAAATGTCTTCTATTCCCAAGCTGGACAATACTCTGAAGGAATCACTGCTGCTAAAATGACAGCAGCTTTGTGGCTCCATACACAGGAAATCAACTTCTACTAATAAGCATTCACTATCAGCTACGGGGCTAAGTATACAGTAATACAGTATACTTCAGTATTCAGGCTTTGCACTGTCAAATTGAGTTTCAGGACACAGAATTTAAGCGTCTAAAATATAGTGAGAGCATTAAATTAAAAAACAAATCCCCTGAGTAGTTGTGGTTTCCACTATTAATTTTTTTTAATCATTGCTGCACCAAAGTGTCTCAGAGAATATCAGTATATCCAGCAATCTGTTTCATGGAAAGCAGGAAACCTTGCATTTCATAAAATTGGTATGCAAAGAGAACCTAAGAAAAAAAAATTAAAAGGTAACTTATACTGAGTTCTTCCATTTTGCCCCTTAAAGCAGCCTCCAGGCAGCATTTAGAGGACAATTTTTGAAAATACCAACCCAATACCAGTAACTTCATGTTTACCCAGTACCTGACTGGTTTCCTTTGTTATTAGCTATTGACCTTATCATCTTTCTTATTAATAACATCAAGTCACTTATTTCCTACTTTAGAATATATTAAGATTGCCTCCAGTCACTAAGAAGTATATTTTCTACTCAAGCAGGTCTTCAGAAAAACACAGACTAATGTACGGGCTGCAAGTCAAGAGCAAAGTTTTGCTCCCAAATCCGAAATTGGTTTGCTATGATGTTTTTGACAAGTTGCACCTTTCCCTGCATGTCTGTTTTCCTTTAGTCACTGTTGCTGTTGGGGCAAACGGGACATACGAAACAACGTATTACATCTCCGCAGGCTAATATCGTTTATTAGAACAACCGTCTGTCTTTTATGCCCTCTACAAAGTTTACACTTTATTCGTTGGTTACAATAAATCAGCATAACGTTCATTGGTGCAAAACCATCTCCATCTCTGTTTTTCACAAAACTTTTCTAAAAATGCTTTTCCCAGCTGCAGGTTTCTTCTTGCTTATCTTCTTCTTCTTCTCTTCTCAATCTCCCTACCAATGGCCTTGGTAAAATTCCTTTCAGAAGTAAACCTTATCAATTAACTCTCTGGCTCGCAGACTAGCTGTAAACCCCTTCCATAAATCAATATGTTCACTTAAATGATTCTCAAGGTGGGAAATGTTTCTTCCAAGAGTGAGGCATTTGAGTAAGACTTTCCTAATTTTAGAATCATAGTTAGGAGTTCAAACCCCAGCAGAGCAATGAAATTTTCAGTCTCTCATTTTGTAATTAGGTTTACGGAATCGCTCATCTAAACAGGAGGCAAAGACCTGAGCACCATTAAAATGTTAATACCAAGGTTTTCCTTGCTGTTAGCAGGACTGTGCTGGGTTTTTCTTTCGTCATTTGGAAGGGACACAGTCCACCCCAAATCAAGCTGTGGGAAATTTTTTTTAACAAGACTGAACTTGCTCAGAAACCTTTCTTTCCCCACAAGGATCAAAGGTATGGATTCAGCTTGAAAATATGGTAGCCAAAATACTCTGACATCAGATTGTTAAAGTCAACAAACAAGGAAACAGTGTTCATGCACTGTCAGTAGCAGCAGAGTTGTTTTTTTTTGTGTTCATTGTGTTTGTTGAAAGTATTATCAACGACCTATAAGCACTCCTTCCTACAATAACCCTTTAACAAGGTCTTTTACAGTAGATCTATCAGTCTAATCCAGGAACTTTCCCCTTTTCCCAGGCTCTCCTTTCAACTCCCCTAATTGTGTTACTCAGGGTATCCAAAATTTAAAAACAAAAAAATAAAATTAAAAAACAAAACAAAACAAAGCAAAACAAACAAACAAACAAAAAAAAAACCAACCAAACAAAACCTCTTCAACTGTATCCTACTACTGCAATAGCCAGTTCCAGAGAAATTGTGAATGCTCAAGGCCAGTTCAGAGAGAAAAAATTTCCCAGTGGAATTTTATGAGCTCAAGAGCTAGAAGAGGGGACTGACATTCTCTCCAGGCAACAAGGATTCTTTGTGGGTGGTCCTTCAGTGCTCCTGTGATTCTTAACAGATGATTACCCAAAATTAGAATACCTCATTTTGCCCAGATTCTACAAGCCAGTTTGTGTTCATGAGAGCAAGCCAGAATAACCCTCAGGACAGAGTGAAGAGTTGCTAGTACATTTTCCATGTAGCTTGCAATTCTGACCTTCTAACACTCTGCTCAGGAGCATGGCAAATAAATCCATGGGATGTGTCATTTGTAGTGCTCCTGCCAAAAAGAAATGCAAACTGCTCCTCAAAGAGGTCATTTCCTTCCTCTCCAGTTCAGACATTTTTCACTATCCCCACTACTAAACGCAAAATTAAGTTAGTTATTGTATAGACATTTGGTTTAAAGACTGCTTTCCTGGAGGTGTTACAATCCATTACAAACTGTTAAGTATTGAAGACTGGCCTTAGGGGATTGAGAGTCAATTTATCTGCTCTGGCACTGAAGGAGGCAGGGTAGTGAAAACAAATGGGAGTGACAGCTTGTTTTCCTTTGCTCCCACTTAGCCAATCAGCATGTACTAGGTTTGTCAGAAAAGGGACAGCTCTGAAGAAATGGTTCAGATCAGGAAAACACCAGATACAGAGGGATGTTCATTAGCTGCTAGCCAGGTAGGGAGCCCGCTTTGTTCACTGCATCCAAGACATAGCCCAGTGACACTGGGTTAACATGGCACACAGCAAATCTGGAGGCACAGCCCCAGAAGACAGCAGGATTATGCTCCAGCTCCACCAACACGCCATTGTGACCTGAGTGACCAAGCCAGAAGAACATGCAGAGATGCGTGTGTTTCATGAATGGGCAGCCTTGGACCCTCCAACAAGAAAAGTGAAGTTTGGACTACCGCTATTATGGCAAGTGGTAACTGTGTGAGGTGGTGTGCTTTGGCCTTCAGCTCATGCAGCATCCAGTTTTTAAGGAAAAGCAGGAGTAAGGGTGTCTGTGAGTAGATCTGGCAGGCAGACTGATCCTCACAGTGCACAACCAAGACACCAAGGCAGTAACTGAGACACTTAAACCCCAATTCAAGTACAGCTTACAAACAAAAATATGGCAAGGCAAATAAAGTGAGTAAAGTGGAGGACACTAGCTCAGAAAATTGAAAAAAACTGGTTTTCCCCCAGCCCTGACAGACTTGTGAATTCCCCAAGCTGCTGACATTAAGCAAAGCATTGCCAGCTGGTCAAGGGAGGGGATTGTCTCGCTCTGCTCTGCACTGGGGTGGCCTCACTGGGGGCTCACTGGGGAGTCCTAGGGACAGTTTTGGGTTATACAATATGAGAAGGACATTAAGCTCTTAGAGAGCATCCAAAGGGGAGCAACAAAGGTGGTGAAGGGCCAAAAGAAGGAAGCTGTATGAGGAGACCTGAGTTCACTTGGTCTGTTCGGCCTGGAGGAGACTGAGAGGAGACCTCATTTCAGTCAACAACTTCCTTTTGAGGGGAAGAGGAGGCACAGGCACTGATCTCTTTTCTATGACAGAAACCATGGGAATGGCCTGAAGTTGTGTCTGGGAAGGTTTAGGTTGAATATCAGGAAAAAGTTCTTCCCCCACAGTGAGGCTGGGCACTGGAACAGGCTCCCCAGGGAAGTGGTCACAACACAATCCGGACAGAGTTCAAGCAGCATTTGAACAATATTCTCAGGCATATGGTGGAACTCTTGGGAGATGATCCTGTGCATAGCCAGGAATTGAACTCAACGATCCTTGAGGGGGCCTTCTAACTAAGCTTGTTCTGTGATTTCTGAAGTCTTTGGGTCTGTGATCTGATTCCCTTGTCCTCCCCTTCTGGAAGAGCTGCTGGTTTGCATCTGCAAGCCAGAAAGTCCTTTTTCCACTGCAGAGCGAAACACTGTTCCTGTTAGTGGGACAGTACTGCACAATTCTGCCTCAAGAAGGTTTTGCATTCCTTTGAGTCTATTCCTCACTCCTGTTTGTGAATTTGTGGTAGAAATGTTATCATTCCAAAGCTTACAAAGAGGCGATGTGAGGATCAGGGCCTTTAATTGCCTCAAACCAATGCATAAGCATTATCCTCCATATCCTATTCAGAAATTTAACTCACCTTTACAGCACAGATAGCACAGCACTTATGTATTTGTAGAAAACTACAGCTTCCCCATGCATAGGCATAATGGGGAGCCCAACTGTGCACACATACCAAACTGAGCCTGAGGTACAGGAAGGCTTTGCTGTTTCTGGCAAGTAATGCTAATGCAGAAGATAGCAACTTTTGTAATACTCATGATTTTTTTTTTGAGAAAAAGAAAGGGTATGGCTGTCCAGGTCTTTCAGTTGAATAAAAATCCTTATATTGGAGTCCTTTTGTACATCTTTTCTTTCATTAGTTGTTTTTGGTCTGCCTTGCAGCCCTGCAGGTTGCCTTGCAAGTGCAAGGACTAGTAGAGACCAGCTCTATGCATAGTGACTATATTGGGTACAGAGCAGAGAAAACTGGTCATAAATGTGTATAAGTAGAGCTGACAGAGAAACAGGCATTTACAGAGACAACAGATGCTGAGTCAAATCTCAGCCCTCATATTCAGACAGGACTGAGCCTATTTCTTTGTATGTCCATGTATGTTTTCAAATGAAATATCCCAGACAATTAACATCTCAATTTTCCAGTCCTGTCTATTCTGATAAAGACCACCACACTATTTCTTATGCTCAGTTCCTGGACTGCAGAAAAATAGGATTATTCAAGTTTTAAGCCTGGCTTGATACCTGATTAGCATGGGGATGTGCCTTTTAGCCTACTAATAACAAGTTCATAACAGCTTTTTTTCTTTCTTAATATTGGTTAGCTGCAGCAATTATGGTTAAATCTCTTTAATTGCTCAAACGTACCCTAAACAAATATAAAATTACTTGACTGGCACACAGGATTTTCCCTCAGAAGTTATTTCCCTGGATTTTCATACTAATTCTTGCAACTTCTTATTCTTTTTTCCACGTGTACCACCTCCTAGCTGCTCTGCTTGGTGAGTTCTACTTTGTAGGACCTCCAAAACTCTTCATCATTAAGGCCTGATTTTTTTTTTCCCCACAATCGTGGGACTTTTGTAGGTGTCTTTCTACCATTTGCAGATGTCCGCAAGAGTTACATCACTGCTGTAATTAGAAAAACTGGGCAGTGTAAGTTGTTCTTTGCCTCTGACTACACTGTCAATGCTCATGTGGGGACCTATCATGCTCTGACACATCCACATGGATACCAGCCAAGAAGCCAAGCAGCTCTAGTTCAGCAATGATACCAAGGAACACAACTCCAGCTGATACAAATATTTTTAAGGTATTGACTGAGTTAATTGAACTACGTCTATTGTTACAGTGGTGTTTTGAAATTAGCAATAGCTTGCAAAAGGAATCAGGAGTTCTCCCCCATACATGTCCCTCATGCCCAGGTATGTACTTCAGTCACCAGGGCAGGGAAGCTTTGACTATAAAGTAGTGGCAATTAGGCTATCACCCTAGAAGTACAGTCTCTGATATGGTCTTGTTACACCAAAGCAAGAGGCCAGTGCATATAAAGAAATTTCATCATTCTCAGTGTAGGATTTAAAGGATTTTCCAAACACAGGTGCCATGCCAGGATCAGACTAATTTCATTACCAGAGTTTGGAGAAACACACTATGAAAAGTGGCTGTTTTCTCTAGTTCCCTCTCACAGGAAAACGTAAATTTCTACTAGTGCCCGTAGGAGATATTAATTTTTTGCGTTTCTTAATAACTTTTAGCTGAACAATTTACAGAGCGTCATTAGTTCCTGAGACAGAGCAGACAAGAAGATTGCTGTTTCACATGTTTCTCTTTTCTTTACAGCACAGAATTGAGAAGCTTTTTGAAGGGACTCAGTGAGATCTGAATTAAGTAGCCATCTCAGAGGAACAGGGTTGATACTGGACAGTAAACCAATGAGGTATAGGCAGTCAAGTTTCAGCAGAAACAGTCAGCTCAGACTAAGTTCAAACTCTACTACCTTCAGGATGTAAACTACCTTCAGCTAGAAGCTGTGTGAATTCACACACACACACACACACACACACGATTTCTTAGCAGTAGGTGCCTATAAAATTACCTGGTGCCTTCCTATAGACCTTCTTACAGAGCAGATTTTAGACACCCTCTGGTCAGGACTCTAAATTGCATACTGCTCTCTCAGAACTGCTTTTTTTCACTAGTTAATGTCACTGGTTTACTTAAATGTTTGTCACTAAATGAGCTCATTATGCATCTGTTACAGACCTCTGCATGTCAGCAGGAAATGAATGCTCAAAGGCACTGACACCTCTGCTTGTAACACTGTTCAAGTACTGCTGTGATTACTGCAAAACAGGTAATTTGCAATCATAGGACACATTGCTCAGTACTTCCATATTCAAATTACTGCTAGAATAAGATCTTGTTTGTATGCTTCATTCATCATTAATAGCCCTGGTGCCTTAGATATAAAAGCACAGAAAAAGTGTGCCAAAAGTGTTAGGTATCTCCCTCATCACATCTTCTCTCTTGCCAGCATATCTGCACCCATGATGTGATGGAGATCATAGGAAATCTTCCTACTATTAAATGGATACAGTTCATGTCCCAGCCCTGAAACCTCCTTTACCACAGGCACTGTTTCTGTTCTTGAAACAAGACAGGCAGCTCCACTGACCTTGCAGGAGGAAGGAGGCAGCTCTGAGAGGTCTCAAGAATATTTCCATGGTGCAGGTACACTGGGAAAGGAAAAGAGACTATGAATAGTAATGGAGGAGCAGTGGAATTAGCAATGGAATTACAGAGAAGGGTCTTGTCTACACCTGCATGGTAAACAGACACAGGCATAGGGAAACCTGACAGTAAGGAAAATGATGCCTTCCCTTCATCCATCTATCAAAACAATACACATTGCCACCCTGAGCATGACATGAGACCTGGCAGAATGGAGTGGTGGGGCTCTGTGTAGAAACAGCACTACTTCTTAAATTTATTTCCAAATTACTAGAACAGACGCTTTCCAGAAAGTGAAAACAATTACTCTGGGACACTTCTGGAGTTATCTCAATTCAGCAAGAAACTGGTTTAGACAGTCCATGTACTCAAGGGTTTTGCTCTGATTTAGCTAAGTCAGTTTATGGTTCAGCTGATCCAGTTTAAGCACATGAAGAAGGATTTGGTAGTTAGATACAGGGAACTGTACTAACTTCACTGAAAATATTTCTGCTTTAATGACTTTTCCAAGCCAAGATATCTACTGGTCTCTGAAAGACACATCTCAGTTACTGACTTCCTGGCTTTTAGAAGTTGTTTTGGGGAATGGACTGACATTTTAGTGCAATTCCCAATCAAGAGTTGATGAATTTCTGCTCAGAGAGCAGGAAAAGTAGGTAGCTGTAAGCCTACATGATAGAATTACCAAGGAAAAATAAGAGAATTACAGTAGTTCCCTTTTTTTTCCAGCATTGATTTTAGTCAAGACATTGTAAATTTCCTAATTATATTAACAAAATGTGTGATTAGAGATTATACTAAAGCTAGAGTTTACAAGAAAAGACATGGCCTTTTTCATACCTGCTAAAATGTTCTCAGGCTTGGGCTCAGGAATTACCCAGGTATACTGTGATAGGTAGACTTGCCAATTTTTTGATAAGCAAGGTATTAGTGTGAGAAAGTAGATACAAAGTATTATTACTGCACTAGTACTGCCAGGAGATCTATCAGACATTCAACAGGGAAGGAACCAAGTTAATAGCAGTCAGGCTTTTAGATTCTGGAAAAAGTAACACAAGATGAAGTTGCATAGGAAAATGCAAGCAGACTGTATGTCCTTGGTGCACTCATACCAGAGCTACACTATGCATCCATCCATTTCTGTGCTTCAGTACACTGTTTTTGGTATTTGAAAGCTAACTTCACATCAGATGCCACCACTGAGTAAAAGCCTCCTTCCCACATGCTCTTTCAGGTTGCAGATTTGGGCCAATGGTTTTTGTGCAAGTTTTTACACAGGAATGAAGGGCAGATACTGATGGACTAAACTCATCCTTGCCAAGCAAACTGGATCACAGCACATGCTGAGGCTTGCAAGAGTAATGAACTTCATAGGGTTCAGTCATGCAAAATGCTGAATTCCTTCAAGGAGAGCTTATATTCCTGAACTCCATTAACCTTGGTTCTTAGGCAGAGCTTTTCACCCTCTTGAAGTGTGAAAAGAAAGGCAGAAAGGCAGACCTGTGGACCAAGCATCACCAGGATTTAAAGTTGCCCTCAATGCTTCAGGATCATTATGCTCTGCACAGGATTGTCCATCTCTGTAGGCACTAAAAGAGAGTTCCACATGCAAGTTAGCAGACAGA
>WBND01000182.1:584789-616943 GCA_013398595.1 Tychaedon coryphoeus
TTTGTATTACTGTATTTCTATCTTAATTTTCCCAGTAAAGAACTGTTATTCCTAATTCCCATATCTTTGCCTGAGAGCCCCTTAATTTCAAATTTCTAATAATTTGGAGGGAGGGGGTTTACATTCTCCATTTCAAAGAGAAGCTTCTGCCTTTATTGGCAGATAACTGTCCTTAAAACCAGGACAGCAGCAGAGCTGTCAGCAAAGGAAAGAAACTGGAAGAACCAGGTAAAAGCAAGGAATGATTTTAGATTGCTTTGCCACCAGTTTTTTTTCGCTGTGTTCCTGCAGCTCGTTTTCTCAAGTGCCTTTGACATACTCAGTATAAGGATGAACATATCCTAGACAAGGATTCTGTTGCCAATATTCTTTAGTATTGCTCTAAATATAACTCCTTTCCCCTTGCCAAGCCCTTTACCGTCACACTTTGTGGGAGAGTATGCTCTGCATCAAGAAATGCTGCACCTTCATCCTCCTCTCCATTCCCTCCACCAGATAAGTATTACCTGAAGAAGTATGTCTTAAAAAAATGTAATCTTACTACAACTTTGTGCTAGACCCTCAAGAGGTGTATTTTATTTCATTGGGATTAATGTGGGTTTAGCACATCAAAAAATTGGAGGGACCTTGGGAGATGGGAATTAGCAGACATCCTTGCTCTAGATGTCTGGTGTGTTTTTTGACGCTGTGGATGTGTTCTCCATCAAAGCCACATTTAATATATCATTTTAGTAAAGACCTAGTTGACACCTCTAAAAATGCAAGTGTAAGGAGGAACTCAGCTACCACTGGGACAAGGACCATTCCCAGTGCTGTTAGGTGTGTTCCAAAAAACCTGAAAGAATAAAACTACCAGTAGAAAAAAATCAAACAAAGCTGAGAAAAATCAAATGTTCAATTTTTTCACATTTGCATCCATGATGGTAGTTAATCATTGGCGTGTTCAACTAAACTTTGTGACAAATCTTAACCACTGGCATTCAGGCAGGCTGAATGCACCAGCTCAGGAAGAAAGAATGGGGAAAACATATAGCCTGCCTTCCTGGGAAGGCAGATTGGTTGATCACAAAGATCTATCTTAACCTTCAGTTAACAGATGGGCCAAGATGGGAGACTGAAGGAAAATTGTTCATCTGTCACATATTGCACTGAACCATGCTGCTACAAATACTGTGGCCTCTGCCATGCACCTTACAGAAAGTCCTGCTTTAAATCTGTATTTGTCAGAAAAAAATATTCCATGTGTTCTGAGGAGTTCATCAAAAGCATGTGGGAGATGATCGGGATGTGATTAGCGAGGGTCTCCCCTGTATCTGGAAGAAGATGTCGATACAAGTCTTTCATTCACCCCTTCATACACATTATGATCATGCCACATATTTGGAACAGTGTTGGGAATCACCCCTTCCTCTTTTGACAAACAGATACTTACAACAAAGTGTTAAGTCTGAATTTCTAAGATTCAGACATCTTATCATAAAGCTCATCTTGCTTCCTCTTTGTCTTTGGAAAGGCAAAAATGACAAAAAATTGAACAAAATATGTGTTTGGTTTGCAGGCATGGGGGATTTGACTCTGATTTTCAAAAGTTCAGGTACCTTTTAAGTGTCCATTTAACACATATATAATTGAATGATATTCTTATGACTAGATAATCTAGAAAACAGTGCACACATTCTTTGGGAGACGTGTGAGCTTCTTTTAATGGGAATTACCTCCACCGCAAAGTAAAGGAGACCCACAGATTTCTGAACCCTGCCCACTGCAATGTCTGTTTCTTTTGGTTTTGGAGAGAGGGAGGGGGTAAGTGTTTGACCAGCTTCTTTGTAGCTCTGAGACCAGAAATAGTGGGTATAAAAGCAGAATATTTTTTCTTTTTTTTTCTTTTTTTTCTTTTTTTTTTTAACATTGGATATATTTAGGTTCTCCAGCCTCTCTCAAAAGATTTTACTTTCAAAGTGCATGAATAGCTTTCCCTGCTGTGCTCTTAAAAATGAGGACTTCCAGAACTGGAAAGACAGTCAGTACTCCCCTCACAGATGAGAATTTTGGATCTTCCTGTGTGGCACCCCTGGCTGTTTCTGGGTCAAAGGACTGGGGAGAGCTGGGAAACTGAAATAGTGCGAAGTAAAAGATGTGTCTGGTTTACCAACTGGTTAAATTCTCTTCTTGCTCTGTTCCAGCCCAAGGTTCTTGTCCCTCTGGCAATGAAGCCATGCAGTGCACCAACCAGTCAGCAACCCAGATCAGGGCCAGAGTGCTTTCAGAGGACTGGCGGTGTCTGTACTTCTTCTTCCCTTAGTAGCCTAACTGTCATTTGAACCAGAACAAAAAACAATTCAGAGGGAAACAGGTCTTAAAACTAGCAGGTGGTTATTTCTAATTCTTGCTTTCCTATGGATTCTGGCAAGTCTTTGCATCCTATAGATTTCTCAGGTTAGAGTTCTCTGTTTCATCCACTTCCAAATACATTTGGTAAATGGCCTTTGAATCCAGCTCAGGCTTTTGATCTGCCTTTATGCAAGATAAGCTACTTTGTAACTGCTCACACTAATTCGATCAATTCACTCGTAGCATCAAAAAAATTACATGTCAAATCTGTGAGTAAAGGAATAGGCATGAGAACTTCAGTTCTGTCTGGTGCATGATGAGAACATCCACAGTACTAATGCTTCTTGATGTAAAACAATCTGGTGTGATATTTATCAGCAGAGTTACAGTGTCCAAAAGAAACTGTTGGAATCTCTCTTTTGCATATTCAACCTTTTTTCCAGCTCACCAAATGACATGACTTGGGGAAAGGGAACCATAACAGCAGGCATCCATCAGCAGTGATGCAAGAAAGGAATTTGGGTTTTTTTCCTTTCCTGTACTATGGAATACAAGTGTCATTTAGTCCCTAAATAGAAACCAAGTGGTGTTTATCTGCTGTGTTATTTTATTGTGCTACCTGGTTCTCAGGGAAGCAGGTGAACAGCAGAAGCGAAACGAAGCACTTTCTGTGTCATGTACCTTCAGTAACGTCATAACTCATATGTGGAGGACCTGTTGCTCTGAATTAAAAAAGGATCACGCTACTTTCAGAGTGACTCATGGTCCAATCTGTTCCTTTCTGCAGAGAAACTGCTACAGAGCTCTGGCTCATCACAGTATAAAGCACTGTATCCTCCTACTGATATAGAACATGCTTAATTTTAAGGCTCTTCCTCCTTTCTATGTAATTAACCAGTCAATGTTTCTCTTCCCATCTCTCCCCTTGGGCTCTGAAGGTCACACCCAGTCCTTCACCTTCAGCAGAAGGACTAGGCAGGGTCAAAAGGGGGCATAAATATGTAAAACTTCCAGTAGGACTTGCAAGGCAAAGCAATTTCACTGTCCATCTCTGGAACAAACTGCTATCAAAGTCTAAAGCCTCCAGTGTGGTGGTGAGTTGCATGTGATGTGTGGGTGTGTAGTTTCAATGCTGACAGCTCTGCTTATCAGTTCTTGCAGACTTGGAGCATGTTCCTCCTGCTGCACTTACACTGAAGCTTATGCTCCTGCAACGTGATACAGAAGCTTAGAAATCAAGCACCTGATGGCCTACATGTCACTGGTTGAGTGGGGTGTACTCTCCATCCCTGCATCCCACCTTCTACTGCCAGATCTACAGGGACATATGGCAATATGGCTGTAATGAGAAAAATCCCTCAAATATAGGATTGAACCCATCAACCTCTGCCTGTGCTTCGGTGAGACCACCTAATGTGGCTCTGACCCTCCTGTCAAGGAGAAGAAACTGAACTACTGCATCACTTAAAAAAAGCAAAAAACAAAACACAAAAAAAAAAAACACCAAAAAAGTAGTTAATGGAAGATATATCAGTGCTTTGCAGAAATCCTTTCTGACTGCAAACCTGACATAAGACACTCACTAAATAAAGATGTTTTGAAATATTTTGAAATATTTTGAAATATTATCAGGATTGGCAACAGGGGGAAACATCAGAGAAATTTAAGCTGCCCATTTTAAGATTGTTTATGTTGGTAGTTATGGTACAAGCCAGCAAGATCACTAGCACATCCATGCACAATGAACAGCCTTGTTTGCCACTAGGCAGAATACAGTTTTGCTCCTTCACCCTGAAAGAAATCTAAACTGGGATCAAGAATTAAGTAAGGACTGCCTTGCAATGCAACAAAGTCACTGGACAAAAAGTCTTTTTAAAGAACACAGAGGTGCTTTTCTCCAATGTTGCTGGCCATTATGCAGCTGTATATTGGGAGCTATGGTTGCTGCATGTGTTCTGCTCTCTAAGCAGGTACTTTTTCAACCAAACAGACCATTCAGACAGCCAGCTTCCCAGCCATGAATGGATGGATCTTGGAGATTTGGTCATAGACATAAGCCAGTAGTTCTTATGTGTACTTTCTTTGCAGGGATTGCTTCTTTCTCTGGTTGCAGGGGATCAAGGGGTTGTGCCTTCAGACCTTTAGCCACTGATAGCAGCCACATGGTATCCTGCCTGAAACAGAAGGGAGAGGTGATCAGAGGGGAGTTTTCTTTGTGAGAGAGCAGGGGCAGTGGGACAGCTGTGGGCAGAGCTGAGTTGTGCCTCACTGTGGCAGCCAGGACACATGGCCTTAGTCAAGGGAAGAGGGATGATTTCTAGCTATCAGCCTCCTAACCACACTTCTCTGACCATGACCCGTGCAAACCATGTCCAGCCAGGCAGATACTGACCTGCCATGCAGTTTGGTTTGACCAGCTCATGCCTACAGAAATGCTGTATTCAAAAGGCCTCTTCTGGGGAGTGATTAGCTAAACAGAAGGCAAAAGAATGAACAGAAGCCTTTTGAATAGCTTAATGAATAGGCTTGCTATCTACCTGAATTATATTCTTCCCTTTTGAGATTTTTTTTCCCTTTTGCTGATGCTGGAAAAACGAAGCACATCCTAGAAGGAAAGGCCAGATCAAAACAGTGCTCCACACTCATGATTCTAGTTAAGTTTTTATCTTAAAGAAAGCTCTTATCAGTGTTTTACAAGAGTGCCAACGTATTTGGAAGTGTAAGGAAATGCTATACAAAGGGAAATTTATTCAAGTCAAAACCTACCAAAATAGTAGGTGGTATGGGACCTACATGCTATTTGAGCAGATTATCTTTCTTGTGCACACTCCCTTTCCTTGGCCAATATTAATGATATATAGAATGTAATTTACCTCTTTCATCTGTTTTCTCTTTGACTGCTATTTAAAAGCATGCATTAGTTTTGCAGAAAACACTGGGCTGCTTTCCTCTGTGATTTTTTGGTCACATCTCTGGCTAGACAGCCAGAGGAGCATGGATTTTCTGTGTCAAGGAGGTCAGTGTTCAGACATCTGAGCAGCATCTCAGCCGCAGAGACAGCGTATTTTCTTAGCAGACAATATGGGATCTGCAGAAACCTTTTTTCTGGCTTTTCGTCACCAGATGGTGCTCCAGCACTGGGCCAGTGCTGCCTTGGTCACTTGCTGAAGCACCAGGTTCTCCTGAATCATTGGGCTGCCTGTTCTCCTGCAAGGCCACTTTCGTTATTCTGGTTTGCGATTCTGATTGCCTCTGCCTCGGGCTTTTCTTCAGCAAAGGTGAGTGAGCCCTCTGTCTGTTTCTCAATAGCAGTTTTCTCATTGAGTTGTACAGAATTTGTCCACCAGGCTGCTTCTGAGGCCCCAGAAGAAATCTTGTTAGGCTACCAGGCAGTGGCCGTAGACACACTGGCTCGCTGAGAGCACACGGAATGGAGCCAGACCTGTTTCAGCCAGGCTGCAGCTGAAGGCTCTCGCCTCACACTTGAGAACAATGGAAACTCACTCCACCCAGTCTGGGAACAATAAAGTCGTTTCCAAACACCACACCTGCCCAGTACAAAGGAAATCTGCCCCACACGTACTCACAGCAATGAGAGCAGCACGGTCCCAAAGAGGTTTGGGAAATCTGCCTCTTTAAGTTCAAATATTTTGGTAAATTACATCGTACAAGCTTCATGAATTTGGCTTGGTCCACATCTAGTGATATAACCACATCATGATATAAGGGTTTTTTCAACATAACTACTCCTAAATTTCAAAAGATGCAACTGGGATGACATAATGATCTTTACAGTTCTTTAGGGGAAGAGGAAAGAGCAATATCTTTTCCCTTCAGATGGCCAGTGCCCTGGTCATGTATGGTGTCATCAGTGGTTTGTATCCTTGGATTGCATTAGAATAATCAGAGATATGAAATCCACCATCCCAAACTAAGTGTTGAACACCTCAGACACTTGCTTTACTACTGAGCCAGGAATTCCACCTCAGGACTAAAACATATTTCCAATAGAAGCTTTTGGTGAGCAACAGGAAACTCTTCAGGAAGCACTCTTGGTAAAAATATGCTAGTTTTGAAATTTGACATTCTAGACAAGACCTGCTTATGCATTGTACTGCCTCAAATCTAGTAGGTCAGGTAACAAGAGACACTTCCTTTTACCACTAAACACCTGATTATATCCCTCAAAATGCACATCATAGAGAATTTATTAAAAGTAACCTACTTTGGGATTTGTACTTCAGGTCAGAGAAAATATGCAGATTGTGCTAGCCTTTTCCTGGTATTTGTCTCTGGCTTTGTTTTTCAGCAAGTTTGTTGATTACTCCAAGCTGGTAACCTTAGGTCCAGCAAGATGTGTCTCTAGACCCTAAGGCAACCTGCACGGGAGCAATTTCTTCTCTTGCTAAGGATGAATACCTCACTGAGGCCCTCTGTTTTATGACATGGTTAAACACCATGATAGGAATGTAATTTCTTGCTCTGACTTGTGTATATGTGTGACACTGCTAGTAGTGTCAAGACATTAGTCTATCTGCAGACAGCCTGAAAACATAGTTGATTTTGCTAAGAACTACACTGTTCCTTTTAGAGGTATGCTAATTCTGATGTCCGTTTTTATGACAGCCTATCAACCCAAGTAAATGAAGCTATGCTGAGGGAACTAAATATGATCCTATTTGACCATGGAAAATGCAATTAGAACTCAGAAAGTTGTTCAAGATTTGAAAAAGTATCTTCTTTATTTCACTTTGCTTTCTAATTTGATATGTGAAACATAAAAAATCCCTTGGCAGTAGTTATTGTCCAGTATATCACGCCAAACCACCATTTATATCAAAGGATGTAACAATATGTATGCAGCATTTTTACATCGTGCATCTGATTCAAAGCCTGTCTGTGGAAAGAGTGTGATAAATGCAGCCTAAAAACTGGCTTAATATTATGAAACAAATAAGGAAGAACATTTCTTTATCTCCTCACTTTTTATTATAAATCCAGATTCTTGGAGCTGGCAAAAGAAAACAACTATAATAAAAAGAGCAACTCAAATTTTATAAAGTAATAATTGCAACTGACATATCATGAGAAAATCACAGATACATAGAATGGTTTTGTTTGGGTTAGAAGGAGCCATCTAGTTCCAATCTCCCTGCTCTGGGCAGGGACACCTCCCACTAGACCAAGTTGTTCAGAGCTCCATTCAGCCTGGCCTTGAACACAGCTTCTCTGGCTCACCACCCTCAGAGTAAAGAATTTCTTCCTAATCTGTAATCTATTTAAGTATAGAGCCATTCCCCCTTGTTCTGTCGCTACATATTCTTGTAAAAACTCTCTCCATCTCTTCATCCTCATCCTGTGCTGATACCAGGGATTGCCATAGCCCAACCAATTTTTTGTTAGCTTTTTTGAATTAAGGAAAACCCATGGAAGATGGAAACTAAACACAATGAGATGAAACAAGGTCCAGCATTTAGTTTTCATGATGAACTCTCCGGGACGAAAGTTTTGTTAGAAAAGCAAAATAGTCCTGGAAATAGAACTATGGGGGACAATCATTGTATAATGAGTCAAGAGATTTAGATTTTATACTATATTTGGAAAGTTTTTAACTTTGTTTTATTATTGGTGAGACAATAAAAAATAACAAGCAAATAGTAAATAGTAGATAGCAGAACTTTGCAATGGTATCCATATTTCAGAAAGACATGAGCAAGCTAAGTAGTGATGCTGACACTTGTTAGCATTGACAATGGAGATGGACAGAGACTCCTCCTAAAAAGCTCATTATGTGCTCCTGATCAAACCTTTAGCTGGTGTAGAATGGAGGGGACATACTCAGGCTTAAAGCTATGTGGGCAGGAGCTGGAGGTTTCCCAGCTCATATTTCAGTAACCTTCAAAAAAAGGTTATTCTCTAACAGCTGCTGAATTATTTTATTTCTGAACTCCCAAATTAACCATGCTACATCTATACATATATCCATGGCTGCTTGTCTTGTCAGAGATTAATACCTCAGTCTGCCTGCCTGGAATGCAAGAAGGGGAGTTTCCTTTGCCCAAGGCACTCACAAACACACACCTCCTTTGCAGTATGCCAGACACCTGGGGACAGCAAAGCCCTGCCTTGAATGCCATGGCACTAGAATTACATGGCTTCCTTACACATCGTACATAATAGGCCCTACATGTACCCCACACTCAGATGTAGGGTGTGTGTGACAGCCCCAAAACCTAGGGGCTAGGGCAAGAGTAATTTCCTCAACATTTCTGCTCCCAGCATAGAAGGACAGGATACAGCTGCTTTATGGAGAAGACAGTTCTTTTACAACTTTTCCAATGGTTATCTATTTTGCTCGCATGGCAGAAAGGCAAGCATTTTAGATGACATTTCTGCATTGTTTGCAATAGCTTACCATTTAAATATACAGCATTCTGGAACAGCTTACCTCCTCAGCCTTTCAAAGTGACCTAAGATGGAACACGCTGTTACAAAGCTAAAAGAACAGCCAGGAGCATATCAGAGAGACTAAGGCAGCCTGCTGTTTTCATGACAACACGTCATTACAGAACACTAAAACCCAGGCTTGAAAGTAGCACAGAAGTGAAACCACTTTCCATGGTACACTTCCTTCCATCATGTTTCAAAGCTGGAAGCTAAATGCCTGACAGAACTTAGGTCAGAATGCTCCTGAAGACTAGTGGAAGATGAAAGGGTGATGTGGAGAGGTCAGCAGACTGTGACAAAACCATCTTGTTTTGTCACCACTCTTCCTTTAAATGGTGAGGTTTTGTTTCAAGTGCTCTAAATCTGACTTTGGCTTTTCTTGCCCTTTTTTCCCCACCTGCTTCCACAGTCTTTGTTTACAGGCAAGGAAATGTGGGCCTACCCTCCTCCTCTGTCTCCCTTCCTGCTTAATTGTTTGAGTTGGTGACTTCATGGCTCTGCAAACCTCTCTGATCAAAGCACAAGAATGACATGTGGTCTAAGGAGACAAAGTTCTACAAGTTCAAAAATACCTAACAGACCATCTTACACCATTTTGTGGTCTGTGTTAAAACCTGCATTTATACTTTACAAATTCCTTTGTGATGGAGTAAATAATGAGATTCCTGCTCCTACAGTCAAAGCACTAAATGTGCATGGTTCGGATCACAGTTTCCATTAAGTTATCTTCAAGCAATAACAGACTGTGTCTCAGACTTGCACAGGATGTGTCAAGGACTCAGCCTGGAATGCTGAACATCTCTCAGCTGCGTTTGCTTCTTGCAGCAGAGACTTGTTACATTTTTGAACACCAGCAGTGGGGGTATTTGCCCTCTTTAATTCCCTGGTCTGCAATAGACTTCTGTGTCGAAAACCGTAAGTTAGATCATTTAGGCTGTAGTGCTTCTAAAAGTGCATACTGGTGCATGAACACTTGTATATTTCATCATTGTAAAACCAACTGCATTGGCTTCTTGTAGATACCTACACTAAAACTGACAGTGTGAAATAGCTGCAGTTATGTTTCTGCTAGCACTACTCCCCTTCAGAGCAGTCTACAGGGCCTCACTGACACCAGATCGATGACAAGGCTCAGAACAGTTGCCAGTGCCATCCTTACTGCTTAAAGTCTAACAAACACAGAACAACCCAGACCTTGTGCCCGTGACAGCTGTCAGACCCCAGCTTCCTCATAGGAGAAAAGTAAATGTGATAATTAAATTAGACATTGGTTGTGGGTGTTTCAAATATGTTTTAAAAAATTTTTCTCCAATGACAGCTTCATGCATCACTAAATCTCTGGGAATCCTCTGCAACATAGATACCAGAGGATATATTCAAACTTAATATTAAGAACAACATCCAGATATTCCTCCATCCCCTTTGCTATCCCTTGGGAATACTCTAGGGCAATCAGAGTTGTTAGCTGTTCAGGTGCCATGCAAGTCAATCAATAGAGTGCCACAAACAGGACGTCTCACTGAAAGCAGGGCACCAAGAAAATCTATATTATCACTTCTTTATTCTGTCTTTGGGACTGAGTGTGCTTTGTAATACAAGGGAGTGGTGGAGAGTGAAGGCTCTTCTTGGGCTCATCTTTCCTGAAGTGTTCTGCAAATTATACTTTTTAAAATCTCCCTGAAAAAGAGCAGAATGGGGAAGGTGAGGTGAAGCCAAACAAAATTTTTATCACAGATTATGGTCAACAGGAAAACGCAAGCAATATCAGCCACAAATAGAAAAGGCATCTGCCACTCTACAAACAGCCAAGTTTACCTTTAACAGAGGAAATTCATTGAACTCATGACATCCAGATGGTCCTAGCAGATGATCTTTGCTGGAAGGCACCAGAAAAAAAAATACAGGAGTCCCTGGCATGTTGTTATAGAAGAAGTCTCCTTTCTGCCCCACTGGAAGCAGCTGGATTGACCTTGCATATTTAGGCAAGGAACACAGCAGGAGGATTCATTTCTGAGGACTCACATCAATTTTAACGATGCCAGCTCTGACATTTTTTGGGGATTTGTTGATTTTATGAAAGAAATAATATTATTTCTGGGTTTGACCCTCACTGCCCTCCAAGTTGCCACATGCGGTGTTGGCGTAATGTTGAAAAAAGAGATACAGCTCTAATTAATAAGTCAAAGTGACAGTGTGGTCCCAGGCCAGTGACCTAAGTGCAGTGCTGGTCTTGCACAATGGAGAGAATGAGATGAGTCCTGAAACCCTAGGCAATGACTTGGACCAGGACTGCTGGCTTGTCTGGGGGACTTCTGCAGGAGCATCTCCTCTCTGTGTTATGCCATACAGACATAATAGGAACACAAGGGCTTTCACAGGCAGGCCAGCACCAGCAGGGATTAGATGAGTCACTGCCTTGTCTTGGGTACTGCATGTTTCCTTCGGTGATGAGTCTTTGAGGGGGGCAGTGTGGCTCTTCATCAAGCAAGGACACAGAGCCTAAAAGGCAAGAGGGAGAAAATCAGTATGGATATGATTAATACAGTCAAGAAGCAATGCTGAAGTGGAACACAGAGTATCTGGTAGGAGACACAAGCAGCAAATTAGTGCACTGACTTGTGCAAAGTGGTACTTTCTGTGTCTTTAGAGATGCTGTAATAGGCTGTCTGGGCTTATACCACACTTGTAGGAGCACTAACTGCATGATACATTCATTTTTATACCCCCCTTTAATAATTTTTAAGCTCCGTACTCTGACTGCCACGATATTCCTTCTGAAAACCTTTGTTGTTTTCTGTTCTTGCCTTCTGTCAAATTTGATCCTTTCTGCTCTCTCCATAAGGAACTGCTTTACTGGACCTTGCTACTATTTAGCTCCTCTCTGAGGAAAACTTTCAGTGCAATAAAAGATCCAAAGGACATCCCAGACTCCTCATTTTTTCCCCCAAATTTGTTGGACATTTCTGATCATGGAAGAGCTCCAACAAGGCAAGCGCTTTTAATTAATCTTAACTTGCAAAAGCACTGTATGTTGATGACATTACAGAACTAAGCTCCTTAAAAATGGAAGCATGATAAACCTCCATAATCCCTCTACAATATCCCCAAGTGGCTCTTTCTCTGTTTGGAAGTGGGTGGAGAGAGATAATTATATATTGGAAGCGTATTCCTCCTTTCTAGAACATGACCAAAGGTAATTAGGAATCAGCTGTAGCCTAAAACGTGGAGTTTCCACTCTTGTTTGTTTTCATCTTTCTTGCTTCTTATGACTTACCTAAAACGATTTGAACCAGTCTCTTCGAATTTTGATTTGTACATCAAAATCAGGTTGACCTGCATATTAAAGAACTATGCTATGATAGGCAGGTATGATAACCAGATAGACTGTGGTAAGACTGACCAGCGGCTCTGAAAAGTGTTAGATGAGAAGCTCATACTACACAATTGTTACATATTTTTTGCTGATCCCATGCACTTGATTTAGAAATGTTTGAATGGCATTCAACGCTGACACAAAAAGCTGCAAAAGTGCAAACTCTTTGAGTAATCAAGAAGCCCACTATGGCCACTGCTTCCTTGACCTACAGAAAAACTTTAGACGTATGAATGAGCCAGGAGTTCCCAATAACAGAATTGCCAGTATGGGTTGCATTCAACTATCACTACCTTTTTTCACACTATCCAGGGGCAGATGCAGCAAAGCCTTGTTCTACCACTTTCAGACAGGCTGAGGAGAACTTCTCCAACCTTGCTTGCAGGCAAGAAAGGTTTGACTGGGATGGAAAACTGGGCCTGTGTTATTTCAGTGCCCCATCCCTTTATTCCCATCTCTTTATTTCCATCTCTTTATTCCCCTTTGCTTTACATATTAACAAGTTCCTGGTCTTGGACTAGATCTCCTTAGCCAATGTATCATTCAGAGGCAATGCATGTGAGGTACAGAAGCAGAGCACATCATAGTTCTTAGAAGACCTTTATATCCTATATAAGTAACTCTTAAACCTGCATCAGGGCAGAGCACAAGGTAGGATACACAGTCACCTATTTTTGGACTTTCAGAGGAATTGGACTACAGAAATTAAAGGTACAAGGCTGTTAGGGGGAAACTTAATTCCTTCTGCTCTGGCAGTGGTGCATGTTTCCTCAAGAATCTCTCTGCTTCATCCTGCTGGATGCATAGGGTCACTTGGAACAGACCAATCAGAGAGTCTTTTTCCAGTGGCCATGTCAGGTATCATCAATGCCTGCCATGTCCTGTGATCAGTGAACACTTGGCTCTTGAAATGGGAAATGGCCTTCAACTAGGTACATTAGTTTTGAAGGAAAAAATTACCATCTGAGTGTGGTTTTTAAAATTAACCATTAAGAATCCTTTCTGATCAGTTTCCAAGATTGAAGTATCCACTTGGAAAGATAAGAAGTTTTTCAGTTATCACATCTGCTTCTTCCATGATCAGACCACAAGACTTCAATTCTAATTTACATTTGTCTCCTGCATCCTGGTTACATAGGGTACAGAAGTCTTACAAAGAGAACATTTGTGATCTAGCATAATATATGTTGAGCTTACAGCAACCTCTACACAAATGGTGCATTGCAAAGATCTTGAAGTCCTTGGTTGTGAATGAAAGAAGACCATGAATACCCAGAAAGAACAGTGTCACTGATCTAAAAAGTCAAGGCTGTCTTGTCTTATGACCCCCTAGAGCCAAATGTCCCTTCTAATGTGACTCACCTGCATTTATTCAGAGCTCCCTATGTCAAGTTTTACAGGGACTTTCTGACATACAGACAGTAGGCCATGAGCCATGCAAGGAAAATGTCACACCACTGAGCAAAACTATGGTTTGGGGGAAAAACTAAATGAAAAATGCATTCTGGAAGAAATTTTGAAGCAAATTTTAAAATAAATTTTGCTAGACAGAGAAGCCCAGTGGACATTACTGAACAAGAGGGTATCATAAAGGTTGAGCCATGGTATTGAATACAACAGCCTTTAATTCAAGCTCAATTTTACCTGCAGCAATGTCCACTGAAAAGTTAGCTGTCTGAGGGGGATCAAAATTGATATAAACTTACCCTTTAGCATTGTTCATAGGAAACCTAGATGAAACAAAAAATAATAATCAGCAAATTAAGCTGATGCAGCTGAGTAAAACTGGAGAGTAAGACATGGGAAATAAATCAGTGGTTGCTGCAGGGGTCATTGTGCTTTCCTTTGCTGGATTAATTGACATGCAGCTGGGTGCATCTAGAGCAAAGAGAATATTTTGATGGTTTTAGCAAGTGTTCAATACCATGAATGCTGGAAAGAATGACAAAGGCCCTACTTGTGGATGCACAGACAGGTACAGATGGTCAGGTCTGCTTCACTTGTGTGCCTACTGCTGGCTGCAGGCCAGAGCCATTGAAATGCATTACCTCAGAGCCATGCATATGCTGAATGAGACTATTCAGTTCCTGGAAGAGAGCTGGTTTATATCTTGCCATCAGCAAGGGCAGACATAGCAAAGATGTGTCTGCCTACAGCATTTGTGTAGGTGCAGCTGAAAACAGCAATGAGGCCCTCAAAGAGAATTTATGGCTTGGCTTTACAAATAGATTTTTTTACACAGATGGCTTTTTTTTTTTTTTACTTTTTCTGACTGTTTCTACCACAAATTAAGTCTCCTGAGGCGACTCTTGGTTCTGACAGAGAATATGATAATTTAGCCCAGTCAAGAGTAGCCACAAAAATTTGGCACAAACATAACTGTGTCACAGTACCTACCAAAGCTATGCAATAAATCTATATTCTCCTTGGAACCCAAATGCCCTGAGTATTGTGATGATAATAGCTACATTGGTTTAGAAAAAAGCAGTCAGTGCACATATTTGAACAGGACTAAGTTTTGCTGGGCAAAAAGAGAAGCAACTAAGAGGCAGCAAAAGAAAGAAATGATAAATGGCATACTGCATCAGTGTGATTGGGATGTATTTGGCCTAGCTAAAAAAGGTATCTATATGGAGGAAGTACTTTAGCTACCTAATGTCCCTTTAAACCATTTCCTGATTTTTGTACATTTTCAATGGCAAAGAAAGTAAGGAAAAAAACAAGGCAAGGTTTGCAGAGGGAAAAGAATGTTAATATCTGTTATTAGAGCAACAGATAAAGTTGGAAAAATACATAAGCTTTCAAGTACACTAGGACTCTTCTAACATTTGCATTATTTTATTTCCTGAAATAAACTTATATGGTAACAGAGTTTATTTCAAGGCTGATAGCACAAAAATAGATAAAATTATGCTATGACATTTTGTCTGAAGTACCACCCTCTGTAGACAAAAATCTCAGACTTCATGGGGAACAGAGTTTTGCACATCAACCCTTATCTGTAGAATATAGGTCTGGCCTTGCCCTGGAAAAGAACAAAGCCTACACAGCCCTCAAAGTTTTCAATGGGTTTCTATTAAATAAGACAGTCAGAAGTCTATCCGTTTTCCTCCTGCAGAGCCAAATTTATAAGTCAAATGAGCACAAGCTACTCCAGTTGAAGATCTCAGAGGATATATTCTGTCCTTTCTTGCATGATAATCACCTCTGGAAAAGTATTCAATTACTTCCCAGTAATATTCATTACACTTTTACCAGACTTAACTGGAACCATAAAGGGTACAGATGCAGAGATAAACAATGAGAGCACGGTATCATGTCCAGCTGTGGTAAGAATTTGGCCACCTATTCCTAAAATAAATAAACACTGTCTTATTTCAGTGAGTCAAATTGCAGGAATGGGTCTTGCAAAACATCTGTAGCAAATAAGATGTCCAGAGACTTGTACGAGCCAAAAGAAAAGACTCATTTCAATGGGCCTGCATAAATGAAAAATGTCTGCTGTTTACTTTTGGCAGCTGGCAACTGCTGTTGCCAGACTTGTGAAAGTTCTTGGTGAAACAGCTGCCACCCCTGTAGGTCTCGTAGCAGTGCTTCAATACCCTGGGCTGGGACTTTCTTGGGCAGCAGCAGTGGGTTTTGATCTTGCAGCCTAGGTTGATGGGGTTGATGGGGTTCTGCTGGGATGGCAATGGTACAGGATAGATAGGCATTGTGTGATAGTACATTGTGGGTACTGCAAGGCAAACATACAGTGGTTATTGAACTGTGTAATAAAAATACCTTTCTGCTGCTATCATGATACCAACTTTGTCCCTGAATGAAAAATGATGGATAAGGAAAGAAATCTGCCCTGCAATGCCTGAGGTGATGATAATACCATCTCTTGCATTTCTCACAGTGCCCTGACAGCACTAAATGTTTGTTGTTCCACTTTTAACCTTCACAATCAAATTTGGTGCTGCAACATGCTCTTCAAAGTACCTCGAAAATTGTTGCCACTTTTCAAATAACCAGTGTAGAGTGGTCACTGTCTCAATACTGCCTGTGTGAAAGAGAATCCCTCCAGCATGATGACAGGCAGAAGTCAAGCTTAGATTTGCAGCTTCGGTTTGAAAGACAAGTTTAGGTATGAAGTCTGGGTTTCATACCTAGATGCACACCTAATAGTGGTGTCAGTTCATTTTGGGATGATGAAAAGGCTGAAGGCAATGCTAGATCTTTGTGACAGAGCAGGCACTCTTTCCTCAAAATCAGATCCCCACACCTGGGCTAGCTACCTTCCCAATGTTAGTTTTTAACAATGCCTGATGAAGATTACTGCCACACTATTTTGACAATAGTCTCTGCTTGACTTATAGTGAAAACTTCCATTATTCCACTGTACCTGAGGGATAAGGTGTTACATGACCTGATGGAGCTCTAGTGGATCTGGTAGAAGTCACATTCATATGGGAGTCTTCATTGAGAACATGGAGTTTGCTTCTTGTGTCAGCAACTCTGCCACCCAAATATCATAGAATCATAGAACCATAAAATTATTTTATTTGGAAGAGATCTTAAATATCACCTAGTTACAACTCTACTGCCACAAGCAGGGACACCTTCTATTACATCAGGTTTCTCAAAACCCCTGGCCTTGAGCACTGCCAGAGATGGGGCATCCACAAATTCCCTGGGCTACCTGTTACAGTATCTCACTTTCCTCACCATAAAGGATTTTTTCCTAATATCTAGTCTGAACCTAGGCTCTTTCAGTTTAAAGCCATTCTTCCTTTCAAAGTCCTTCTCCTGCTTTCCTGTTGGCCCAATTCCTATGAAAGGCTTCACTGGAAGGCTGCTCTAAAGTGTCCCTGGAGCCTTCTTTCCACCAGGCTGAGCAGTCCCAAGGCTCTCAGCCTGTCTTTGTAGGAGAAAAGATGTGCCTCAGTCTTCTGATTTCTTCATGGTCTCCTCTGGACTCCCTCCAGCAGTTCCCTGTCCTTCCTGTGCTGTGACCCCAGAGCTGGGTGCAGGGTTCCAGCTGGGGTCTCAGCAGAGCAGAGCAGAGGGGCAGAATCCCCTCCCTCCCCTGCTGCCCACGCTGCTTTGGATGCAACCCAGGACACGTTTGGCTTTCTGGGCTGGGAGTGCCCATGGCTGGGTCATGTCCAGCCTCTCACCCACCAGCACCCCCACGTCCTTCTCACAGGGCTGCTGTCCATCTCTCCATCCCCAGCCTGCAATATGAAAATGTGAAACAGTGATTATCTCCTTTTTCAAGGGAAACTGAAGTGACAGTGAGTGTCCTGGTCAAGTTGTCAGAGGAAGCTTGAGGTCAAGTAGGAGCTTCAAGCATCTAAATCATGGTTCAAGTCCTTAAAAACATGGATAGATTTTTATCAAAATGTTTGCCTTCTTAAGGTCTGCAACATAATGGACTGAACTGTTTGGGGGTCTGTTTTCGTTTTTTTCCTGAATACCTGAAGTCATTATGTATATGACTCTGTCAAGACATGTTATTTTACATTGTGGTCTGCTTTCAGTAGTGTTTACTGTCAGCTACAGCAGCAACTGTGTGTCATTTCCTATTCTGCTAAGCACTACTAGAATGAAAAGCTAGCACATCTACAGAGGAAGGTTTTATTTTTTTATCTGTGTGCTATTTGAATTCATATGTTGTTGCAAACACATAAGAAAATAGAGTCAGACTTTTCTTTTATAAATATGCACATATGACAAATAATATGTTAGAGGAATAAGTACTTGCAGAAGCATGTTTGTATTCTGTCATCCACATTATCTCAGATTTTGAGAAACAAACAAAATTATCATAATTATTCATTCCTTTCATACCTTACCCTTTTCCATTACCATCACTGTCACTACCCACCTAGATGTTAATGCTCTCATCTGGTTTTGGCTCATTGCAAGCCTCCTCTGGTTGAAAAACAAAATCTACTCTTCAGAATTTTTCAAATACCTTTGCCTGAAATGTCATTTTATGCTGCTCAACATCATGCAAATTATATTGGAGATCTTCTCATACAGTCGCTTATGCAGGCCTGTCACATTGCAGGAGTCTCAGTGAGATGGAAAGTTTGCCTTAAGAACAGGGAAAAAATATTTATTTTGATAGACGGAGACAAAAAGGACCATTTGTTTAAGAAAAGCTTTGCCAGAAAGGTTTCTTAATGAAGCTAGTTTTGAACAAATGTAATCAGAATAAAAATAAAGTAAAACAGTTTGGCATGTCCTTATCTTTTCACCATCCTTGATGAATATCATCACTGCTTTCATTTGGGCAATTCATGAATCATGGTCTAAGTGAATATCCTTGCCTGTCATTCATCATGTTTGCCTTCTGAATAAAACCAGTTTAAAATATCCTGGGACTTTTTCGTCAGCATGATCTGTTCTCTTAAGAATGTGACATTAGTGTCAGCCAGAGTGCATATTTTTTGTTTATTTTGCTTTTTGTGGTAGTCAGGAGTTCCCTTCTTGCATGTTTGCTGCTTTGAGAGGCCTGGCTGGTCCTGCTGAGCTGTCATTGAAGCAAGTGGGAATGCTGCAAGAACCTTGCTTTCCTTGAGGAATATACAATAGCATCTCTACAGAACAGAGGCTTCCAGTAATGGAAGCTGGAGCTAATATTGACACGGAAACTGCAACCGTATGTCCTGGTTACAAAGAAAAGCTTTTAGGGCTTTTTTATTTCATACCACCTTTATCATTGGTGGGGCAACTTTTCATCCAGAAGAGCCAGGTGCCAGAAATTCTCCATCTTGCCTGTCTCTGTCCACAGAGAAGCTGTTGGGGTCAGCTGGTGGCTCCAGCTCCCTCTCTGCCACCACTGCTCCCTCCACTCCTTCAAGCCCAGCAGAATGTGTTCCCCAGGACTGAGCCAGGCTGGGTGAGCACTGCTGAACACAGCCAAGCACACCGGTCCAGAAAAACAGCAGGCAGCACAACACAGCAGGATGATCTAGCTCCCAAGGGGGTTGGTTTGTCCCAGTTGGTTGTGGTTTGTTTGACGCTTTTTTCAGACTTAGGACCAAGGAAGGATTTTAAGCCGTGAGAGCTCTTCTCACCATATTGCCTTTGTCTGGAAGCCACATGGGCAGCGCTGCTTCTGGGAAGTTTGTTTTTTTTTTTCCCCAGTGGTGAATAACTTCTTGTGGGTCCCTCTCTCTTCTATATACTTTTTGCCATTAATACTGCACTGGCTATCACGAATTTAGTAAATTGTTATTCCAATTTATATTTTCTCCTTATTCCTCCATTACTGGAATGGTTGGGGCAAAAGGGTAAGGTTTGCTTGAAATTTACTTCCCTGTTAGTTGTAAAACCAGCACATCATAGTAAGTGCTGCAAGAAAATTTAGGGTAAATTCAGCCCCTTACTTTACACAAATACCATCTGTTAAGATTGGGACATCTTCAAAACAGTATTATTGTCAACTTCCCTGAACATACCATGGCTGTCATTAGCAACTTGCAGTTTAACTGATCAGGTGGGGATTTTAAGGTGGCAAGATGGAGCTGCCTCAAGAATGTCGTTCTGGTTTGCCTTATTAAAAAAGTTTAAATATCAAGTTTGATCCTGGTGACTTTTTTTCCTTCTCATCCCCTTATATGTCATAACTTGGTTTAATGAATTGGATGAAGGTTTATGTCACTGTGTCGTGTTGTTAATGCCACCTTCTCGAAATACACAGACCGTGGTAAGGCTTGGCAGGTAAGGAATAATTATATTTTCTTGACCTTCAGGCATTTCCTAAAAGGTAACCAGGTAATCAGCCAGAAGCAAGTCTGCTGCTCTGGCATGAGGGACCACTAGGAGCTAACATGAGTAGATGCAATGCAAAAACATTGAAAGACAGAAACAAAACTTCCAATGAGGGAAATACAAGTTTCACCACCAAATTTCAAAGTCACACTTTAATGCATAAATTCTTTTTTTCCAAATGAGTTGTATTTCAGATAATTACACAGTTTGTTGAGAGGAAAGTGTTGTCCTGCTGTTCCCGCTCATTTTTCTAACAGCCAAAGAAGCTGAGAAGGGCTTCAACTGAGCCATCAAGATTCTGACCACCCTTATTTCTGATGCTTTGCTTCGCATTTTAAGGACTACATTATGTTGAACAGTGATAGGCAAGAGGTGACAAATCACAGTAGGGAAGATACTATCTGCTACAACACTTACCCATTTTTCGTTTGCAGCTGCCACCTTAATATTCAAGATGTGATCATGCATAGCTGGAAGGGAGGATACAGACCTCAAGGCTTACAGTTGCCATTCCCTGTGGCCTAGCACACTGAAGGTGCATCTGCAAGCAGATGGAGCAGATATGAAAGCCCTCTTGAGCAGGAAATAATACCTATAGACATGCAAAGAATACAATCTAGGGGAAACGCACTATATTGATACACTACCAACTTCAATATAACATTAAGAACAGTGATTTTTCTCCTTTACATTTCCCTGGCAAGACACAGGCTGTGAAAGGAGTCCTGCTTGTTTTATGGCACAAATTATTCCTGGTGAACAGATTTTTAGAGTTTGTCAATCTCTCTTGATGGCATCAGCTTTGAATGGACACTACAGTTAGGCCTGTGCACCTATATTGGAGTCACTTCCCTTAGCCAATGTGTGGGAAATCAGGTTTTTGACTTAGAAGAAACGAATATTTTACTTCATTCTCTAGCTCAGCTGGGAGATGATCACTTGGTTTGACAGATCAAGGAGCTGAGGTGCAGCAATATCAGCAACTCTTCCAGCAGGAGCACGTTGTTAGGTGAGCTTGGCTAAAGTACAATGCCATGCCTTTCAGCTGTGGGTAAAGCCTGTTCCCCGTTGTCCTAGTTTTGGCCAGGAGACCTCAGGTGACTGCTGTGGCAGAGGGAAGGGATTCTGGACTTCTGAGAAGTTTGTGGGTTTCAGTCAAAAAACTCGGCAGGTCAAGGGAAGACATCTTCTGCAATTTCATTGTCTCAGGATCCCCAGTGAGCGTTTTTGCATGTAAATCACCCTCTCTTCTGTATACTTTCAAAATTAATTTTATTTCTGTTACTTTCTGCTTTCTTATCTCATTGCTGTTTCCAGTAAATTGTTCTTATCTCAACGTGTGATCTTCACCTTTTTCCTTCCAATTCTTGTCTCCATCCTGCTGGAGCAGGAAATGGGAGGGGAAGCAAATGAGAAGTATGCGAATTGTTAAAGATGCCATAGCTTGGGAAGAAACTTTTGTCAACTCCTTGAGTTTTCCATGCTGGCACTACGATTTCATACTGTGAGGAGAGAGGAGACAACAGGAGGATAGAAATAGAATGAGTTTAAACAAATACAAAAAAATTTTTGTAAAGGACTCTCCTCTTTTGAAATATTACAGCTTTTCAGCAATTAAATCACAGAATCATAGAATATGCTGAGTTGGAAGATGCTGTCAAGGATCATGAACTCCAGCCCTGTACAGCACCATTCCTAAGAATCACATCATGTACCCGAGAGTATTGCTCAAATGCTTCTTGAACTCTGTCAGACCAACAGAACTTGAACTCTGTCAGGAACCCCGCAGACCAACTTCCCAGGGAGGCCTGTTCCAGTGCCCAGCTACTCCCTGGGTGAAAAACGTTTTTTCTAATATCCAGCCTATGCCTGCCCTGACACAACTTTAGGCTGTTTCCTCGGGTCCTGTCGCTGGTCAGCAGAGAGAAGAGATCTGTGCCTGCCTCTTCCCGTCATGAGGAAATTGTAAGTGCAATGAGGTCTCCTCTCAGTCTCCTCCAGCCAGAGCAGCCAAGTGATCTCTGTCCCTCCTCATACAGCTTCCCCTTAGGTCCCTTCACCATCTTAGTCGTCCCACTTTGGACACTGAAATTGAAAAAGATTACATCAACTGCTTCCCTTGATTAGCTGAGTGGGTCACCCTTCCTAGAGGGAAATCAAATTTGATAAGCAGGAAGCCATTTCCCTTCATGAATCCATGCTGGTTGTGACCAGTATCTGTGTTGTCTTTCAGGTATTTTCCAATATCTAGCAGAACAATCTCAATAATTTTTACCAGGCACTGAAAGGAGACTGGCAGGCCTGTAGTTTCTAGGGTCCTCTTCTCACTCTTCTTGACAATTGTGACAACATTCGCCAGCTTCCAGTCAGCTGGGATTTCCACAGATTCCCAAGGTCTTTCAGAAATCTACAGGAGAGGTTTTGTGACGACATCAACGAGCTCTTGGAGGATTTTTGGATGAATCCCTTGTAGATTAGTAGGGATCCAGCTGGAGCAGCAGATCCTGCACAATGTCAGGGTTAACTGAGAGTTGATAATTCTCACAGTCATGGTCTTCCAGCTGAGACCCCCTTGATCTGTCATCTGTATTGATGACATACACAAAGAACACATCAAACACTCTTGCTTTGTCCATGTCCCTGTTTGTGAGATGACCATCCTCCTCCTGAAATGGGACAGTGCTATTTTTTTGCTGCCTTTTTCTATTAATATATTTGAAAAAACTCTTTTTATTGTCCTTCACAGTTCTGGCCAGCTTCAAACTACAAAATCTATATTCTTCCCATGTCACCTGACCTTGCTTCTGCTGGGTATACACCTTCCTTTTTGCCTTATCCAAGACACCGAATCACTTTTCATTATGAAGAAAGTAATTTACAATTCTGAATCTTAGTCTTAGGAACCTCAGCTTTTCCTGTTGGTTTTTTACACAAGCTTCCTCATAATGCAATGAAGACCAAAAAAGATTTTTTTTTTTTACTTAGAGGCAGCACTAAATTCTATCTACAGTTTTTGACATTGACTTGGACACTTTCAAGGAAGCAATGGTCTATTTATGGACAGAAAGAGGGGCTTCTATCCAAGCAACATTTCTCCAATTAATATAAAAGCGTGCCCAAAATTTTAGTCCAGTATCATTAAAAAGGGACTTGAAAATGTTATAGTTGTCATTTAAAGATGCTTAACTGGATATTGGTGTTATTTTTCTCTGTGCTGGTCTTGTGTTTGTCTCCTTAGGGCTCAGTGCATGCATGCAAACATTTGTCTTTGCAAAAAAAAGAATTAAAAAATATAAACAACAGGGCCTAAGGATATTTATGTTTAGAATAAAAGGGTTTATGGCACAGTTTCTACTTATGTTGCTCAGCAGCTGGCATGAGTTCAGCAATAAGATGAATTCCCAGTTCTCTTCAAATCACTTGCTTTTTCAAGCAAGGTACCTTAGTGGAACTGGACCTGAATCCAATAACCATACCATATAGTTTTGTCATAAATATCGGTCAATGTTTGATAATAAAACATAGGATTACAATGTTTTACCCAGGATCTCGTTAATTTGAATGGGAGATATGTATTTAAATATATTTGAAGCTCTGAACCTAGAACACCAGCCTCAACCATAACGTGTTGTTGCAAGTGTTGAGTCACAGTGAGATGGTTGCATTTAGGTAAATCATGCTCTCCAGGGGCTTGCAGGGCATGTTTTATCAATTGTAAAAACAATTACAGTTCCTCTGACAAACTTCAGGTTCCATTCAATACCTGTAAAGCAAACAACATCTATGTGAAGCATGGTACTGGTTAGACATAATTTTTACAGTCCTTGAAGGTGGCAGTTTGTCTTCCTTATAGTGTATAGGAGAAAGATCTAACTGGCAGGAGCTTAGCACCATCAGTCCACCTCCTAAGCATCTCAGCAAACCCTAGGAAATCTATAACCATCAGCCCTTTGGATGAGGCAATATGGTAATATAGGGATTTTCCTTATTCTCTCCAGAAGATGGGACAACCATTTCCTAAAGTGAGAAAGTACTGACCTCTCTCAGAAGGAGCACAGTGAGCTCCATTCTTCAGGGACCCAAATTCACCATTCCTTCCTACGTGGAAAAGAAGCTGATGGTGCACAACTACCATTTGAACACAGATGCCTGAGAAGGAGGAGTTTAAGCAAAAACACAGTAGGCACATGAAGCCGGGACTGCTCCTCTGGCAGCTTCAGTGACACCATTCTCATTCTGCCAACTTTTCTGGAGCCTGGCAGAAGGATTGGACCAAGTTCACCAGCAGCGCCATCAGGGTTTGATAGCTGGCCTGCTGGTAGCATGTCCTCCTCATGATCCAGAAGGGGCCCTGCCTGGCTGTGCAGGAATGGCATACCTCGAAATCCAGGTCTAACAAGTCCAGCAGGGATCTCTGAAGCTTGTTAATCGAAACTGAGACACAGCTGATAAGTGGAGGGCCTGGGATTCAGACAAAGCTGTAATGCTACAGTTCAACAAATTTTATGCTATCTGAACTGTTGAAAAGGAGCTGTGTGCACTTCTGCTGTGCACAAAAGGGGGTTAAAATAAGCCAAATGATATCAAGTTTGTAGAGGGCATGCTTTACCCCATCACTAACCATGCCTAGTGCTTCTTGCACCATTGTCATCTACAGTTGCATCACTGTAGATTTTAGTACTTAGCACAGCTGTCTTCAGAAGAATTTGTCTGTGAGCTTTTGGGAAGCTCTCCTGACACTTCTTTTGGGTGCACAGTACTTTGCCAGGTATAGGATAGCAGCAGATAACTTGGAAGAAGCAAGGATGCTTCTGTCAGTATGAAATATATGTGTAAGAGAGCATCTGGGCTTAGAACTAGCAGAAAGACAAAAACAAGCCACCCAGATCACAAGAGAGAAAGGTCTTGCACAGGTAAAGGAATGAAAACTACTATATTGAAGACCAAAATGGATATTGCAGATTTCAGTGACTGTAATTCCTTAGTGTAATGCGACAGCAAAACTGCTAGGAAGTGCAATCATATCTTGACAATGAACGAGTCTCTCACACACTTTCATATGCTGTCAGTACAGAAATAACTGCTCTGAGTCAAAGGGCTAATTGCAAGTAAAAACTGATAAGAGAAGGGACAGGGTAGCACTGAGCAGTAGATCTCTGGCTGCATGTAGACAAGTTATGTCCTCTTTCAACAGAAAGAACCTGGAATGCTTTGAAGAGGAAAAACAGGCAACTGGTCTGAAAGTGATGGGAAAGAATGGTCTCCCCATACTGCACTTCACTAACCTGTGGAAATAGCTGCTGAAACATCTCCCTCAGGCTGACCAGAAAGACAGATTAAATACCATTAAAAATCTGAAATATTTCTACATCTAATTTTAAAACCCTCCAAACTCACATATAATTATGTGAGAGAAGACAAAAATTATTAATTAAAGTGATAAAACCGCTTCTGCCTCGGCATATAAACTGACATTCTAAGTAGGAGACAGTATTTTGTCATTGTTTACTGTGACATTTCTTGCACCTTTAACTGAAGCTAAATCTCTAGTCACAGTCAGATATGAAATTTTGAGCTAAAAATAATACTAATACCAGCAATTCAATCTGATCTTCATCTGTTCCACTGAGTTTATCCTCTGATATAAAAATTCCAAAAAAGTAAAACTACTACTCACAATTTCTTCAGGGCTAAATATTCCTTCCTAAGACAGCAAACAACCATAGTCAGCTCAAGTCAGCATTAGGGCAGTAGGTGCTTTTTAAATTTATAGTTACCTTAAATTGGATAGAAGAAGGGAACAGAATGGTGCCTTAATATTTCCTTAAAAGACATATGTAGTCCTAAAATAGGGATCTTAGTGTCAGTGTCTACATGAAAAGTTGAAGTCATTTAACTCAATAAGTTTGAGCATGCTATATCTGTACCAGTTCTTATTGTACTTGCAGAGGCCTTCAATTAGCTAAACTGTCTAAATAAACAATAAAAACTAACATGATTACAAACCTAACATTAAATCATTTTTGGTTACCTATTGATACTAACAACTGCACAGCTGTATCTTCTCAGCTGAGATGTTGTTGAACTGAGTCAACCAACTTCTATGTTCTTCACCTTTTAAGCCTTGAAGTAACATGGTAGTTTATGACTGCATGTTTATTTCAATCATAAAGTAAGAAGGACATGGCTCAGCCAAAATATGATTTCGGGGCTTGAGGTTTCAGAATTGCTTCTTTTCAGTTAGCTCTGTCTAACAGGGGAATAAAGTTTTCCTGTGATATATTGATAAACACCTCAAGCATAAGAAAGAGATGAACGTTTTCTTCCTTAGAATGACAAGATCGTGGGAAAGTTGCATGCTTTAATCTGCTTACTATTATTTTTTGAGGCAGCATCAGAAACTTAGTTCTCCTCATTGCAAGAGCACACAGCACGCTCATATCCAGCTTACTGTCCACCTGGACCCTGCTTGTGCTAAATCTGCTTGGTAAGCATGAATGTATCATTCTAAACTGTTAGTGCTAAGCACTATCCATAGTCCCACTCAGGCAATTAAAATGGCAATCATCTGTGTCACCAAAAAAAAAAAATAATTGAGGACAGTAGGAAAAATGAAAAGGTGATACACTGAAATAGCTGGCAAATTCAGTCAGTAATTCTACAACATGGAGTTCAGACAGACCAATGACAGTTTAGCCATCTGCTATGCAAGTTCTCATCCCTGGACAAATTGTAGAGATTTCCTTCTTATTCTGGAAAGCAGAATGGATATGTGGGAGGATGTATTTCATTTTAGCCCAATTGCAAGAGAACTACTGAAAGATGTGAAAGCAACTGAGGAAATACAGTCTCCTGCTAGCCTGAACAGCTAAAGCCTAGAACAGCTAAATTGGTCAGAGGAACTGTGTTCTATTTCTGTGTGGAAAGGAGGATTAGACAAATAGATCAAGACAGCTTTTCTGTTTTTCCTGATTTATTTTTCTTGGGATAATTTAAACACAATCAGGTGAAGTGGAGTTTCTGGCCCAGTCCAACTGGGAGGATTTCAGACCCTTCCCTGAGGTCTTCTGGTACCCTTTATATAAAGGTCTGAAATATTTCCCTTCCTTGTTCTTCTCCAGCACACCTGAAGATGCAGCAGCAGTCGCATGCTCACCTCACTCCCTGCTGTTGGCAGGACTGGTGTCCCTGTCTCTTTTTCTGCAACGCCCCTGAGCTGTGGAAAATGAGATAAAATATCTAACATTTAGAAACAAATTTCCATGAGCATAAATGACTGCATGCTACATTTGGACTACCTTCCCTGTGGTAGAAAGCTTCCATAAGGGAAAATCAACAGGTTTGTATTGTCATTGGGTCACTGCTGAGGATGAAAAAGCAAGGCCAGCTCTTCTTCCCAGTCCAGGCTTCAGAGGTCCACTGCTTAAAAGATAACAAGATACCTATCACAACGTAAGTCCCTTTATGCTAGCCATACTCATGAATGCATCTAATTTATCTGATTTTTCTTGGATCTTTTGTAGATTTCATATGGGATTGTTGATTGAATTGCAAAACCTTTATAGTCTTCAGAATAGACTAGATTTTATCAATTTTCCTTACAGCACTCCTGATGTGCCTCTCCAGGACACAGCAGAGGGGCAGGATCACCTCTCCAGACCTGCAATGCTCTTCCTGATGCACCCCAGGATCCCATTGGTCTCTTGGTGCCCAGGACACTCTGCTGGCTCAGGGACAGCTTGTTGTCCACCAGGACCCCCAGGTCCTTCTCCACAGAGCTGCTTTCCAGCAGGTCACTCCCAGCCTGAGCTGGTTGTTCCTCCCCAGGTGCAGGACCCTGCACTGGCCTGTGTTGAATTTCTGATGCTTCTTCTCTGCCCAGCTCTCCAGCCTGCCCAGGTCCCACTGAAGGGCTGCACAGCCTCTGGGCATTGGCCACTCCTGGCTTTGTGTTGCCAGGGAGCTCACTGGGGGTACACTCTGTCCCTGCCTCCAGGCCATCGATGAGCAGGTTGAATGAGACTGAACCCAGAACTGACCCCTGAGGAGCCCCACCAGCTCCAGGCCTCCAGATACACCCTGTGGCACTGTCATCCAGCCAGCTCACCCCACTGTCCTCTCAGCTAACCCACACATCCTGAACTGCCTGTGAGCATGTGGGGGAAACTGTGTCTAAAGCCTTGCTGAAGTCAAGACGTCCCCACTGTTCACTTCTTCCCTGTCCATGCAAATCATATGGCAAAGCCTTTATTCAGAGACTTCTTTCCTGGTTTGAAACCAAATTAGAAAAAACACGAGAAACATATGGAATTGTTTGATAGCTGGTTTTGTATCACACATTTCTATTCCCATCCACCTCTGTTCTGCTCAAAGGATTTCTCATGCCTTGATCTCTACAGATATTCAGGTCACAAGCTATGTCCTCCTTTTGCCATTCACTGTTGTGAAATACTTCTCTTTCCTGGAGAAAATGACATTCAGATGGTGCCACAGTGCCTACCTCAGTGAAATTAACATATCAACAAGATGATGATGTTGTTGTTGTTGTTGTTGTTGCTATGACTGATAATTTGTAATCTTTACAATTATAATTAATAACAATAACTAATTGCTACTAACAGCTGCTTACCCAGTTGGTTCACTTTGGATTTGCATGGAAGGGAGATCTTAACCCTCACCTAAATCCTTGATTACAAATTTTCACTCAAGTCTGTGGCATGATGAACCGACATTTGCAAGGTGGAAATTTCTTGGCTAGCAAGTGAGAAACTAGGCTAGAAGGATGTGCTACACTTGGGAGAAGAACACACAGCCTGCTCACATGAGAGTAACCAAAACCTCTTGAATTCAAAACTAATTGGTGCATGGGGAGATGTTGATTCCTGCCCCCAAACTACAGTTCACTAAGTTTGCAAACCCAAATTGCATCCCAGAGTAAGAAAAACTGCATATGGTACCTATGTCTGCTGTGCAATGTTAGGCAAAGTGCTATATGTCTGCAGCAGCTACACAATCTGAAATGTGAAAGTAGGCATTTGCAAACCCCACTGCTTTATATGTTCCTCATAAGAGGAAAAGAAAAAATGCATGACCATTTCAAACAGCTTAGTATTTTTAGACAATCAAGTTTTTCTTTCAAGGTTCAATTGGAATTCTACTCCCCTACATTACAGCAGCTTTTTTCTGACAATTCTGTTAAAATCCAAAGACAGCTTCTATCCAAGAATAATTTCAGCTTCTGAGTTATAGATATTTTCTCTACACAGTAGAGCAGTGAATCAAAGTATTTAAATTCGGACTGCTGTAATATTTCACAGTCCTGCCAGTGACAGAAACACAGTAACCAAACTGTAAACAGCCCTGTTCCCTTCCAGTCCTGTTAAACATCATGAAAGCACTTACATCTCTTTTTAACATTGGAGCGCACAGAAAAAAACATAGATGAAAACCTAAGTTGTGCATAAGCATTTTCAGGACTGAAATTTGGTGATTTAACTTCAAAAGTGCATGTATTTTAGGGGAGCTCTTGATCATCATGAAGCAGCAATTCTTTGAAGGTATTTTTCCTTCAAAGTAATATAAAGGTCTGCTTTATTTTTCCCTTTTTCTCTCCCTTTCTCTAAGTTACAAAACAAAAAAGATATAGCAACACCAGACTACTTCAAAATCTAGGCCAGGAAAATCTATTGGACAGCTTAGCTGCTTTCTGAATTGGACTTCTTCAGTTGTTTATTATTATTATTATTATTATTACTATTATTATTATTATTATTATTACTACTCTAGGCAAGTAGCCAAATGGGGATCTTCACATTTTCATTTTCAAACACTCTCAAGAGCACAGATAGGTCATGGAATATTTTTGTCCTGGAAATGAGAACTGTTACTGATCAATTTTACTTCACTGTAACACAAGTTGCAGAAAAAGAAAACTTTGTCTGACAAACTTAATTATAGTCTTTGTTTGAGAAGAAAATGTTTTTTATACCACCTACCTGAAGCTTTGCTACTGCTAGCAGGAAGGACTACCCCAGTGTGCCTTTCCCATGGATAGAAACAAATCCCTGTGTAAGAGAATAAGCCTTGATTAAACTCTACTTACCTTCAGCTAAGTAATTATGTCTTCCCACAAGCAGTCTTCAATGTCTGGCTTGATATCTGCATGAAAAATAACAATATTATTCTTTCTCTCATCTGTGCATTTTTCCTAGCCTATTACTAGTTTCAGCGCTATTCATACCTGCACCAAGCGACTCCTCCGCTCCAGTCTCAGGCAGCACCAGGTTCTGTCTGAATCACACATGTTTACTTATAAAGACCTCCAGATGTTTGCAGTGTCATGAGCACCATGCCCAATTTGAGTTCTGCACTACAGACCAGCCAGAAATTATTTAGGTTTTGCCCACTCTTCAATGTTTAGTCAGTTGCATTATCAGTCACACACACGTCATTATGACTCAAAAGTGTCTCCCACTCAGAACCAAAACTCCTTTAGAAGAAAGCCAGGAAAACAAACATGATCTAAACAAATCTGGACAAGTATCTCTCTGCATGTATTAGGGAAATCCATGAAGAAAAGGAATATCACACTTCATGTGAAAGCTGAGCAAAGCATCTTCTAGAAAAACCTCCAGCATGGATCCACAGCATATGTTAGGAATCCTTTTCATCTCAACAAAACAGGCTGATTTTGCAGGTAGTGTTTTCAGCTGACATTTTTCCCACTCAAGATGTAAAAAAAGCTACATTATTTTGCTACAGTGGCTGTCAACATCAGAATATTTTCTCATTTTTTGTTTTGAATTCTCCTGAAATTTTGAATGTTTTTAACTAGATAAAGAGCAGGTCCTTTTTAAAACTATAAGCTGGTACTTACCATTCTCTAAATAGCCCTTCTCAAGGAATTTTGCAGTACTATAGTGAGAATGACATAAGAGCATGGCCGGTCAGTATTATTAGTTTATGTGGATCAGCTTAAATTGGATTTCCCCATTGCCATTGTTGGTCCAGTAACATTCATGGGAGAAGATACTTTGTGCTATACTCAGTTCAGGCTGATCAGCGTTCTGAGCACTGTGGCTGCATTCAAACATCTAAAAAAAAAAAGGCTTTAACATTAGACTAAGACTAAAGGCTATGGTCTTCCTTCCAAAGTGGCATGATTAGAGGATCTCCTTTTTCAAATCCCTTAAAGCCCCATGAATGAGGCACAGTACAAAAGCACCCCAGGCAGATATCTAGCCATGCCAGTTTCATCCTGGTCCCATGCTCACATGGCTCTGCTGTTTGGAGAAGTACAGGGTTGTGAATTAGTACATCTGCACGGTTCACCCACCTTGAAAAATGACATGATGGGAAAGCACAGTCTTGGTGTACTCTGAATATATGTCTCTGCCAAGGGATCACCCCTCATGTCAAGAAGTATGGAAAAGGTTAAGTGACAGCATTCTCACCCTCAAATAGTCTTCATAGGAGTTGGGATCACAGAATCACAAAATTATTTGGAATGGAAGGGCCTTTGGAGATCAATTAGTTCCTACACCTCTGCCAGGGCCAGGGTCAGCTTCCGCTGGATCAAACTGGTCAGTTTTTATTCCATCCTGTGGCAAAAGGGTTTGACCAAAGCACAGGCTAACCTATCACAAACAGCAGAATTGCTAGCATCAGGTCTATGTCGAAACAGGTGGAAAGGAGTGCTTTGTTCAGAGAGTGTAAGAGGAAATGATTAAACAAGACAGCTCTTGAATGTAAGAGGAAATGTAGGAAATAAATGCTGATTGGCATAATGAAGGCAAACACTTTTGCCCTCAAGAGCTCTTCAAATGGAGGAAACAGCTTGGACCTAGATTAAACATGACCAGGAAATCAGACATAACAGTTCTCTTGCTTAATACCTTTAAAAGTTCAATGTAATCTTCTTTTCTCATTATTTCCTGCTCATGATCCTACTACCAGTAAGGTACACCTCTGACCCAGTAAAATAGTATTGCTGTGGCAAAGATATTTAAGAAACATGCTCTTTCTCTTCAGGTTCAGATAGATTGTTAAAATTGCTTCTACACAAAATGTAAATTAACCCTACAGTCTTGGCCAGGACATTTGGTTTAGTAAAATTAGTAAAAAGTCTGTTTAGTAAAATACAACGAGATTTTTTTCACTCTGTTTAAGTGTGGATAAACTACATTCCCTCTGCAAAAATCCCAGTGCATGCTAGGGGCTAGGATTTGTTCCCCTCC